>CAJQZP010001060.1:7807500-7825000 GCA_907164705.1 Parnassius apollo | reverse complement strand
TAATGACACCTCACACTTCTACACCAGACAAGCAGCATAACACAGATGGTGTAATTACATCTACGAATATGCCTTTCCTCGGTTGAGTATCAAAATACAGATGCACAGTCACCGCTGAAGACTAAGAAGGGTCTCCGGTTCTTTACACTCACCATACGAAACACATCAGCATTAAGCCTCCATTTTAAGTTGGTATTCTGTGAGAGCGTGGTCCTTCCCGGTTCATGCTGCAACCGTAATTAGCTGAGTTCTACCACGTAAAAGGTCTATAAAAAAGAAAGAAAAGTTCTGTCAAGTGTGAACAATCAGAGGACTTGAAACTGTCAACAAATGCTCACTGCATTTGTTGACAGTTTCAAGTATTTTTTTATATTTTTCCACTCTTGGGTACAATACTATAGAACCATAGACTTAGAATATACTGGCTTAAGTAGAACACAATTTTATAGAATCGTTAAAATAGGTTCACAATTGACGAGTATCGAGTGACATAAGTACATACAAAAAACAACACAGTCGAATTGAGAACCTTATTTGAATTTTGTGGTAAAAAATATACAGATCAGATAATATGACCTATAATTATAACAAATTATCCATTTAGAAATATTCTTAAAATTATTAAAATGATAGAATATAAACTTTAACAAGTTTATGTTATAACCCTAATGCAACGTAAATTAGATTATGTAACACAGTAAGCAGTTAGAAGTAAATACAGGATAACATTAAATTATTTATGAAGTATGCAAACCAACAGCAATATTGCCTGCTTATGATGCGATACAGAACAGCGTATCCGCAATATAACTTTCGTACGTGGTAGAGATATATTGTAGAGCCAAAGGGTTGGCTCGATCGGATAGGACCACGCTCTCACAGAATATCAGCATAAAACAGTAGTTTAATACCTCTTTGTTTCGTATGGTGAATGTAGAGAACCGGAGACCTTATTTTATTGGAAAGGAGACATTACATATTAGTTATTAGGGGTGACAACATATCTGCATATTGATTCTTAATCGAGGATAAATATACATGTCAATGGGCCGCAGCATCCACTTACCGTCATGTGGACTGTGTGCTCGCCCGTATGTCACCCTCGTTCTTTAAAAAAAGGTATTACCCCAACGGGCATAATCACGACAGTGATGTAGATTCGTCGAATTATTGATTCCTGAACAACTGATCTCTGGGATTGATTCTTCTTAGTCGCCTGAGCGGTACTTTATACTGCTAGTACGAGTAGGAAATTACAGTTCTACTCTCAATTCTCTATTTTTTCTTGTATTTATTCCCTCATTTCTAATAATATATTTTTTTTTTTTTTTATTTTATATAATATTATTGGAAAATCAAAAACATTTTAATTATACTAACATAAATATAACATAACAAGATTTTGAGTTTGAAATAATAGATGCCCGTTAAATTGCAAAAGAGATTTATTTTATTATATTCCCAACCAGACGAGAAAATACCTTTGAAACCTTTGAACATTTTTAAAGCATTTCTACTTTTGAAGTAAAATATCTGTCTCTTTGAAATTATCAAAGAAGCTAACATCAAAGTATTCGGGGCTGAGTTTTAAAATCATGAGATAAAATTTTTCAATATGTTTTTTTTTTTTAATTTAAATTGGAGTATACTTTACTATTGTTACACATGCCCATCGATATATATGTACTACGCACTAGATTTGGTATTCCGAACACTCAATATGTTCAACTGAACTGTACTGCAATCAGTACACCTGTTATTGTAGTTTCCATAGAGTATCTTTTTATAACCAGAAGTGGTTTCGATGTTCATGGAATGCGGAGCGGCGCTAGTAATAATTTTATAGTAAAATGCAAAGTAAACGAAAATTTTAAAAAATGTATTTCGTTAACAATACAATCTAAATAAACAATGATTTATTACCACAATTTTCGCGCGTTTATATCAACTGCGCGTGCGCAGTTTCCCGCGCATGCGCAGGTACAGAGTAGTGCACATTTTTTGTTTAGAATAGCTTCTCTAGAGTGCGTAGTACATATAACTCAATGCAGATGCCAGAATAAATTTTTTTGGAAGTGGGTGTATCTATCTGTCTGTCTCGACCATAGAATACTATAATACTTGTGTATTATAGTATTCTGTGATCTCGACACGCATCGCATAAAAACCAGAGAACGGATTTGGATGGGACTTTTACGAAAACCTGGAAAAGCAAATTCAGAAGAATCCGAAAGCATTTTGGACGTTCCTAAAGAGTAAACGCAATAATTCTAACTCGTATCCAGCTGCTATGAATAACGGAGTTAAAATTTCTACTAGCGGAGTTGAAATATGCAATATGTTCTCTAGTTATTTTGCTTCGGTGTATGATGACTCAAATAGTTCCTGTAGTTTAGATCCGTCATCTCATTTACGAAAAAATCCTCTATTTAGGCTTTAGTGAAAATCTAGCAGGTATAGAAATAAATCAGAATGAAATCTTAAATAAGCTGAAGGGTCTCGATATTAGCAAAAGTGCAGGACCGGACAATTTACCACCGGTATTTATAAAAAATAGCGCAACTAGCCTAACTTTACCTTTATATATTATCTTTAAAGCCTCGCTGTGTTCGGGTACTTTTCCAGCTTTATGGAAAAAAGCAAAAGTAGTTCCAATATTCAAGAGTGATGATGAGAAAGATATACGTAACTATAGGCCCATATCAATTCTCTCGGTGTTTGCAAAAGTGTTCGAATCTTTAGTTTGTCCAATAATTCAAATGCATTTCAAACGTTTCGTTTCTGAGCATTAACATGGATTTTTGCCAGGTAGGTCCACCACCACTAATTTAGTTAGTTTCACTTCCTCATTATCGGAAGCTATTGACTCGCAAAAGCAGGTGGATACCATATATACGGATTTTAAAAAGGCATTTGACAAAGTTCTACACGGAATACTTATTGAAAAATTATCTTATTATGGGTTTTCAGGTCCGGTGCTAAAATGGCTTTCATCATACTTACACGATCGTTCTTTTTACGTAGTCGTTAATGAGTTTAGCTCTTCAACCAATCTAGTAACGTCAGGTATACCTCAGGGCTCGCATCTTGGCCCAATTTTGTTTAATATATTTGTAAACGACATTGTTTCTTGTTTTGAAAACTCCACTCCATACTTATATGCCGATGATTTGAAAATAACGAGAACAATTTGTTCACCAATTGATTCGATTTTATTACAGAACGATCTAGATAAACTAAGTGATTGGTGTAAATCTAATGGCATGAAACTCAACTGCAGTAAATGTCTTCATATTAAATTTACTAGAAAGAATAATATTACCTCAACGACATACAAATTGTACGGTAATAGTCTTAAGGAAGTTGAGCTCGTGAAAGACTTGATAAAAAATTGACTTATCTTTACTACATAGAAAGTGTAATAAACAAAGCTTCTAAATTATTAGGTTTTATTATGCGACAAGGTCGAACTTTTAAAGAAGCTAGAACAAAAGTCTGTCTTTATAACAGCCTTGTCCGCAGTCACTTAGAGTACTGTAGCGTTGTATGGCGTCCAATTATTCTACACACTACTTAAGACTGGAGCGTGTTCGGAAAAGATTCATGTGGCATCTATCATACTCAGCGAAGATTAACAAAACGGTGGTGTCCTATAAAAAAAGGCTAAAATATTTTAATATCATGACTCTTGACCAAAGAAGAGATTTGTTAGATTTAATGTTTTTATACAAATTACTAAGTAATAAGTTAGACTGCCCCAGTTTACTAAGTAAAATTAATTTTCGAGTACCACGCAGATATCCGCGTACTGCTATTACTCCAGTCATGCCTCCACGCACCAGGACGGTCTTCGGCGCCAACTCCACAATCCCTCGTTTATGTAAAATATATAATAATTTCAGTCAGTTAATTGACATCAACATTAATTCGCCTAACACCTTTCGTAAATTAATTATCAATAGCCTAGTCAGCCAGTCATCCAGAGTGTGATTTTTTTCTCATATTAATTATTACGTATATCTTTTCTTTTAAATTCTAATAATATATATTTAGTTGTGCTAGATTATGATAGTTGTTAAATTAAGTTGTAATTTTAATTGAAAGACTAATTATTAGTTTGATAAAATCTCTTTTGTTGTTTAAATTGATAAGGTTTTACAGGCTTTTACCAAAATTACTATTGTGTTTTTTTTAGTTTGTTTCTGATTTTGTTTTCTTTTTCTGTTATTAACTTATTTCAGATTTATACACTAATACTAGCAAAAATAGCATGTAGTGTTTACCTTTAAATGATTTTACATACTCTGTGTAAGTAATATAGTAAATATACTTTAAGGAATGTATGTAACGTATGTATTGTAAAATCGCTGGTAGACCCAATAAATAAATAAATAAATAAATAAATAAATTTACTATTATGTTACGTAGGGGTTAAGTCGTTGGATTAAATATAAATCATCGCGATATCTATCATAAGAGCTTTTGCGGCTGCAAAAAGGTAGATTATGCCTTTTTGCAGCTACAAAAATTCTTAAAATTTATATTGCTTTGAGATTTAAAAAAGAAAGTGAGAAATTCAAAAATCACATTATCCGATTTAGAGTTGTTTATATTATTTCTACCCGTTATTTTAAAAATATCATGGTTTATAAATTTAATAATACATAATTTGATATATAATAATAATTTAAATTTGATATTTAATTGTAAGAATTATAATGATAAATTTCATTTGATTGATATTAACAATTTGACTAAGCAGTTTTTGACAAGTTATCTATCAAAGTATAATTGAAAGACTGGTCGCAAATTACACTAGTAATATATAAGTCAATGTCGCAAATACACTATCTTATTATTTATATTTTAACCCAGCCAAATTTTTGGCTAGGTACCTTGACACATGCTTCTATTGAGCAGCAAAATAATTTTACAAATGATTTGTAATCGGTTCCAAGTACCTAATTTAAATTAGATAGGTAATAAGCCCATAGAGGATAATAGAGAATAGAGCAAAGATAATAAATACCCAGAAATATAATTCAACAATACTTAATTGTGTAATTTCACGATAATAACTGCATTAAGACGAGGTCTTAAAACGATTTCAAATTCGTTTTTACCCGCGCGTCCCGCAGTGGGCGGGGCGAAACCGGCAGTCAGAGAGCGCAGCGTGAACACAGTATGCGCAAAGCAATAAGACAATTCACCTCCAAACAAAAACTTTTCCGTGAGGTCTCCTGTTCGCAACACTACTACGTATTATAGTAATAATATTTTGAGTACCTACTCACTAATATCAAAACTGTTTACGAGGTCTGGAGTCTGGACATCATACTACATTTTAATTATCAATATTTTTTTAAAGTCAGTTTTATGATATGAGCAGGTACTAAGTCAACTATTTACATACATATACATTTAAAACGCAAACTCACAAATTCCAAAAAAACCCAAGTTTCGTTGGCAAAATAGCTAAAATGAGAGAAAAAGAATAGTATCAAATTAAACCACTTGAAAATTAAAATTTATTTTACTGTTTTGTATTACCTTACCTCCGGACTTGATGGAGTGACCTGAAGCTCTACTTCGGTAATCGCTATTGGAACTGGTCGCTGAGTATTACTAGATGTGCCGAGTTTAGGCTCGTTTTGTTAGGTATGATGAGTCCTTACCTGCGGACTTGACGGAGTGACCTGAAGGTATACTTTGGTAATCGCTATTGGAACTGGTCGCCGAGTACTACTAGATGTGCCGAGTTTAGGCTCGTTTTGTTAGGTACGATGAGTCCTTACCTGCGGACTTGACGGAGTGACCTGCAGGTGTACTTTAGTAATCGCTATTGGAACTGGTCGCTGAGTAAGTACTACTAGGTGTGCCGAGTTTGGGTTCGTTTTGTTATGTATGATGAGTCCTTACCTCCGGACTTGACGGAGTGACCTGAAGGTGTAATTTAGTAATCGCTATTGGAACTGGTCGCAGCATTTAGAACTGGTCGCCGAGTACTATTAGGTGTGCCGAGTTTGGGCTCGTTTTGTTAGGTATGATGAGTTCTTACTTCCGGGATTGATGGAGTGACCTGAAGGTAAACTTCAGTAACTGATACTAAAACACCTGGACTAGTAGAACTAGGTGTGCCGAGTCCGTCAAGTCCGGAGGTAAGAACTCATCATACCTAATAAAACGAGCCCAAACTCGGCACACCTGGTAGTACTCGGCGACCAGTTCCAATACCGATTACCAAAGTACACCTTCAGGTCACTCCGTCAAGTCCGGAGGTAAGAATTCATCATACCTAACAAAACGAGCCCAAACTCGGCACACCTAATAGTACTCGGCGACCAGTTCCAACAGCGATTACCAAAGTACACCTTCAAGTCACTCCGTCAAGTCCGGAGATAAGAACTCTTCATACCTAAAAAAACGAGCCCAAACTCGGTACACCTAGTTCTACTAGACTAGGTGTTCCAGTATTAGTTAATGAAGTTCACCTTCAGGTCACTCCTCCAAGTCCGGAGGTAAAGTCTTATTATAACCTACAAAACCAGCCCAAAGTCCACAGCTAACATCTCACTGCCAGTAGAGGGCTCTCAGTGCCAAGTAGTCTCTAGATTAGGTATTCGTATTTCGTATCTAAGTCTAATTACTCTATGTATCTAAGTATATTTTTGATAGAAAAAAACAAATTCGATCTTTCAAATAATCAAAATAATTTTATTTGACTACGATTCCCGCAGCCAACCGTGCTTACACTTGTGTGCGTGACCCGTGTCAATGTAATAGTTCAATTCTATACCTATATCAATTTTGTAAACGCGTCCTTAAAAAAATCTTAACGTAAATGCTGCGGAAAAAAGAGCGACACTTCTCTACAGCACCAGGCCTCGGCCGGCAGTGACTCTGCATAGGCGTTTACGCAAACATCCGTACGTATTATTTCAGAAATAAGAAAATGCTATTTAAAAAAAACTATTAGTTGGACTAAAAAATTAAAACACTATAACGTTAATATGTTGAATGTATAAAAATCTGACAAAAAATCAGAATGATTGCATGTATACTAGTATGGTTTTTAATTGTTAAAAGAAATTTTTAGAGGTATGTTTGTGATTTTTTTCTGCCGTATTAAATTAGTGGTATCGTGTTTTCAACACACTACCTAACTAGCATATATCCTGGACAATATCATATATTTTTCTGGGTTTCTTTACTGCAGTGGATCATATACTTTGAGGCTATTTTTAAACAGTAACCATATAAAACTTGCGTTTGGCGTCATGCCTCGTCTTAACCTGGTGCATAAAAATATACAAGGTATGTTAAGCAAATAACTAGAAATTGAATTATTTTTAAACAGCAACCATATACAGATTTTATGTATTAATGAACATTGATTGAATGATTACAACTCCATATTTAATTTCAGTAATCACCAGGTGGTCAGTTCAGTTCCTTCAATAGAGATACTATATTACGTGGTAGCTCCTTAATACCGTTAGCTAATGAATGCATCATGTAAAGAACGCTGAACGTAAAGATATTGTGAGCCTCTCTGTTGAGCGAACTGTAGAAGTGGTATGTTGTCAGTGTTTACATACCCCATGTTCGACGTATGATACCTTTAAAAATTATGGAAGATGTTTAAGTTAAGCTTAATAAACAGCATAAATCTCTTGTAGTATGCGGAGTTTTTAATATCAATCACCTCGAAGCTTCTTCCATTAGTATTAAAATTTGCTCATTATTCAAATCATTCAATCTTGATAATTTATTCTTTGAAACCACACCTATTGCAGGGTGCAGTGCAACTTATGTATAATATTTTTACCAATACCAAGTTGTACCAATAAAGAAATTCTAATCACTAAGTTCTAATCACTGTGGACAACTAGTTTCATTATGTATGCAAAAAACAGGAACTTGAGAAAATTGTGTTTGTTCCGATTAATGCGTATTGCCTGGAGAGATTCAGAAGTAATATGGTAAAAAAAGCTTCCATCGCTTTCTTAAAAGAACAATTCAGACTATTTATAGGGAGTATTATTGTCCCCTATAAGCAATGAATTTAATAAAACATTTACCTACTTCTAAAATATTCTCCAGTTACAGTTGCAAGGCATTTAATGAGTGGGCGATAGTAGGAATTCATAAGAGCAGACGAAGATTGTATGAACTTTACCATGAAATATCAATCAAATATAATCTTTCCGATACTTTTAGAGAATATGTCAAAAGTTATTCTAAAATGTTTAAAAGAGGTGTGCTCCACAGCCAAATCTTTACTTATTAGCAACAAAATTAAGACCACTAAACATAAAATTAAAATGATGTGGAGTATAATTAATAGCGAAATCGGTAAAGGAAAACCTCGTAACACAAATTATCAATTGAAAATTAATAATGAATTCATCATCATTACAGCCCTTCACAAGTCGACTGTTGAACATAGGCCTCCCCCAAGTAATGCCACAAAGCACGGTCCTGAGCCACCTGCATCCGTCGACTTCCTGCATGTCTTACCAGGTCGTCATTCCATCTACTATCTGGGGGTCGCTATACACTACGCTTACCGGTACGAGGCTGCCACTCGAGAACCTTTCTTCCCCATCGGTTATCGGTTCTTCGAGCTATATGGCCGGCCCATTGCCACTTCAGCATACTAATCCGTTGGACTATGTCGGTCACTCTGGTTTTACTGCGGATATCCTCATTTCTGAGTCTATCACGCAGAGAAACTCCAAGCATAGTCCTCTCCATAGCTCGCTGAGTGATCTTGAGCGTCCTCATACGGCCAGCAGTGAAGTACCACGTCTCAGATCCGTAAGTCATCACTGGCAACATGCACTGGTTGTACAATCTAGTTTTCGGAGATTGAGGTATACCTGACGAGAAGATGTGTCGTAATTTCAGCCGAGTTGAATCCGTCGATTGACCTCTCGGTCGAAGTTGGACTTACCTAGTCGGACTATTTGTCCTAGATAAACGTACTCGTCAACAACTTCGAGCATAGTGCTCCAATAATTACCGGCATAGGTGTGACATAGACATTAAACGTGATCTTTGTTTTGTCCATGTTCATCTTAAGACTTATCCGTTGGGAGGCACTATTGAAGTCATTGAGCATAGTGCTTAGGTCCTCTAGCGATTCTACCATAAGGACTATATCGCCAGCAAATCGAAGGTGAGTGATGTACTCGCCATTGATGTTAATACCGTATCCTTTTCAGTCCAGTAGCTTGAAAACGTCTTCCAATGCAGCGGTGAAGAGTTTCGGGGATACAACGTCACCCAGTCTTACACCTCTCTGCAGGTGGATAGGTTTCGAACTCTGGTTCTGTACTCGGATAGCCATCGTAGCCCTACTGTACAAACACTTCAGCACTTCGATATACCGAGAGTCAACTTGGCACCGCTGAAGGGACTGTAGCACCGCCCAAATTTCGACGGAATCAAAGGCTTTCTCATAGTCCACATACGCCAGGCAAAGTGGCAGATTGTACTCTTTGGTCTTCTGTACAATTTGCCGCAGTGTATGTGGTCTAAGGTACTGAAGCCTTTTCGGAAACCGGCTTGTTCGAGAGGCTGGAAGTCGTCGAGTCTGCGAGACGGTTCGTAATGACTCTCGAAAATAGCAGCAATTTGATAGATCAAATGAAGAAGTCGCAGAGGCGTTTGAGAAATATATCACTTATAATCTCAATTTGGATAACCAAGTCATTAAATAGTTTTCCCACATTTGCCGATAATACCTGTTTAAAGGATTTACATTTGAAAAAGTATTGCCACAAGATATTGTTAAATATTTAAAAACCCTTTCTTTACATCAAGTAAAGAAAACAGCAGATTTATGGGGTATTTCCGTTACATTTATTGCGTCCATAATATATTTAATTGTACCTCATCTTGCTGTTATTTAGTATCCAATCTGGTGTGTTTCCTGACTTAATGAAACATCAGTAATACCTTTATTTAAATCTGATAGTACATTGGACACCGCTTATTTTAGACCTATTTTTGTACTACCAACTATCAGTAAAATTTTTGAAAAGACAATTTTAGATCAAATGTTTTTTAAAAAAAAATTACTTCATCAAAATCAATTTGGTTTCACAAAAGGTCCGATATATCTGATGCGGATGTCAAGCTTATGAAATATATTTTTAATGCCTGGGAAAGTTAACAAAATGCCTCAGGTATTTTTTGTGATCTTTACAAGGCGTTAAATTGTGTTCATCATGAGATATTAATCAGAAAACTACAATATTACGGTGTCAAAAATAATTCGCTTAAACTTATTACTTCATATTTAAATACGAGTAACAGAACATAAAAAGTCGTTATCAATGGAAAAGGTTCCTCCGGATCAGTAGTGTCAATGGGTATTTCACAGAGCTCGATTATTAGCCCTTAGCCCATTCCTGTTCCTAATCTACATTAATGATTTATCTTATCTTGTAGGGGCAATCACAATATAGTATTATTTGCTGATGATACCTCTTTAATTTTCAAACTTAAACAACAGTCAAATAATTTTGAATTTTGAATTTTAAAATGTAAATAATGCGCTATCGAAATTAGTAGATTGGTTTAACACCAATAATTTGCTCTTAAATGGCAATAAGACAAAATTTACAATGCCTAATATTAAACATTCAAATACCAATGTGCTCTTAAACGGGGAATAGTTGAGTCTTGTCAATGTTTTTCTTGGTATTGCTATTGTCGCGAATCTTCAATGAAGATCCACATATCTAAACTCAGTTCTGCAGCATATGCTGTAAGAAAGATTAGAAGTCTCACTATTGTTGAGATAGCTCGATTAGTCTATTTTAGTTACTTTCACAGCGTAATGTCTTAGTACACGGATGACCGAGTTTTCCTCGGTATTTTTTTTTGGAAATTGTGTGTTTTGGAAATTACATTTAGATACAAATTACATACTGATGAAACATGAATAATATTTTTTGATCTTATTGACTTACTAGAAAAAACTGAACAGGTTATTTGAATAAAAATATAAGAAAACATGGATAAAACGACATTTTCTAAAAATGAAGCCTAGCCCCCGAAACCCCCTGGACACTAAATTTTATCAAAATCCTTGGAGCCGTTTCCGAGATTCTGTTTTTATATATATATATAAAAGAATTGCTCGTTTAAGGTTATTGGATGAAATCATGCTATGGGGTAATGCTGACATTACAAAGTGACATTGAAAATCATATTTGTTTTGCAAAAGAGAGCCGCACGGGCGATTTATAACTTAAATTATAAAGAGTCCCTTTCATAAACTTGTTATTTTCATTTATGGGGCAAAACAAAGAAACATTGTACAAAAAGGGTTATTAAAATATCAAAGAATACAGAAATGAAAATCAACCTTGGGAATTAGGTGATCGGCCACTATGCTAGTTCTATGAAAATTTACTTAAAAATTGTGCGAAATAAATTATAGTAAAGTGAAATATGTTTAAAAAGTCCTGCTGGGTTTCTTGGTAGTTCTTCCCAGGACCGAGGTTTTTTCCGAACCAGTGGTAAATAAAAAATGACTTTCATTAAGTACTAAGCAATAATCCATATTGAATAAAAAATTCATTCAAATCATTCATTCATTGATTCATTGATTGTAATCAAACTAATTACTTTACTACTACTACCTAGATGGCGCTTTACTTATTTTAGAGCAAGGTATGGTTTTATTTTAAACACGGATTATGATTTATGACACATCCAATACACCAGGAAACAAATGGAGCTTTCAACACAATATTGAAAGTTATGTTTTGATGTATTACAGGAAAACAAATTTTCGTATCATTATCCATCTCCTACCGTGCAAAGAAGCGGTCTGTTTTCCTTATCTTATGATGTATTTTCATAATTGCTTCTCATAGTTATATACAAATATTAACTTTGTAATTATAGATGTATTTCTTAAAATATATTTACAGTAAATACGTTATGATTTATATAGTTCGTTTAGTAACACCTTATTGTTAAGGCAAAAGGTGAGTAATATTCCCCTTCTAGAGTATAAATAAAATACTTGAAAGGGATCAATTAAAAAGTTAAGTAACATATTATATACTAGCTGTGCCCGTGACTTGGTTCGCGTGGAATCAGTATTTTGCTATTCTAAGTGATGGTGATTTATTTCTAAAATAAACTGTCGCGAAGACTTAGAAAGGCACTAATCTGAATTTGTCAAACAAAACATTCAGTTAGTCGGTCAATCAGACAAACAAACGAACTAACAAATAAACAGCACCACAAACTAACCAAGAAACGAATAAGGAAAACTGTACACTCGTTATTTAAATTTATGCTTGTGTTTTATTTTGTAAATTAAAAACAAAACGACTGCAATAACGTTTATTCTGGTTTTAAAAATTTAAGGTGAGATATTAGAAAAAAAAAATTGCATTATTTTAATCCTAAAGTATTTGTACTAATTTTAAAGTTACAATAATCATTTAATAATTTTTCCCTATACCATACCATATGAAATCACCATGTAAAAACATTCTTAAATTATTTTACTACCTAAGGATTTTAATTTTCAAGACTTCTTTCTTAGTGGATGCCTACTTAATAAAAGGAAGTTATTGTTCCAATTTCATCATCTTGAGCTGTAGATTTGATGCAATGTTCATATGCATGCCATGCAGCCCGGCGGGCTGCCTGGCGGGCTGCGCGGCATGCAGCCCGTCTCAGGCCGGCGAAAATTCAAGCTGTTCACACGCACGCCCTTTATTTTGTTTTTCACACAAAATTTAATACAGATTCTTTGATCCGTTTTTTGAAGTAGACAAAAATCGAAGGCGAGCCAAAACACATCCAAGCAAAACAGCTGTCAAAAATTAACCAAACATTTAAAATGGATGAATTTGTCAGTATAAGTAAGGGACATGAGTACCAACATAAGGCTACTAAAAAATCTAAAATCAAAAATACGTAGCCCGCGGAAACTC
The DNA here is from genome assembly GCA_907164705.1 of Parnassius apollo. Taxonomy (NCBI): domain Eukaryota; kingdom Metazoa; phylum Arthropoda; class Insecta; order Lepidoptera; family Papilionidae; genus Parnassius; species Parnassius apollo. The sequence continues at coordinate 7,812,029 of CAJQZP010001060.1, read as the reverse complement.
AGAAATGAGTTTGAAAGATTGAATGCCTTAGAGGGTGAATTATCGTGTTCTATAATTTAAGAACTTACTTTACGGAACGATTTCATGTTTGAATGAAGAAAAATTATTAAATAATTTTCGTAACTTGAAAACTAGTACAAATACATTTGGATTAAAATAATGAAATAGGTTTACTTTTTCATTTTCTGAAAATCTTACCTTAAAGTATGAAACGATGATATAATTACGATATAATACGCGAAAAAAATGTTTTTAATTGCATGATGCTGGGGAAATTCGTAAAACGAAATTATGATAATTATGCATATGTAATATATATTTTAGAACAACAAAATTTGCCCTTCTTTACACCTTATAGGCCGATTTTTTTAAACAAATCACTAAAGTTGTCTATTTATCATTGTGTATAGGTTAGTATTATTACAATTTGCAACTAGATGGCGTTAGCGCTGAATTAAAAAAGGTTTTGTTACGAGCACAGGTTATATTAAAAGTTATTATATATAATTTTCCTACAAAGTTAAATGTGTTATATTTATATTTTAAGTTATAAAAAATATTTTAAATACATCAATATTTGAATAAGTACTTAATTTTTTTTATTTTCGTGCTGTCTCCAATAAATCCATCAATAATGTCCTTTTCCAAATTTCCAAATTTCGGTCATGGCGGCCTGTCTTTAAACAGACAATTTATGCAGAACATTGTGATATTATGTACAAATATTTGGGTAAACATAGATAGTATTCAATAATACGCACGTAAGTAGCAAGGGAGTACCTTAATCTCACCTTCCTTTCCCAACGCAGGACAGGATTTTGGATCATAAGTGCACGCGCAGGCATAGGTGCACTTTCTATTTCTTCACTCTCATAGTCCGATGGAACGGTAATCCGTCACATACATAGAGAAATCAGAGTCAGACCTAGAACCGACGGCTTTACGTGCATACACAATGGGTACAGATGAAACTCTGCTAAAATCCTGACTCCAGCTAGCTACGAAGAATTGAGGTTGGACTCGATCACACCTATCACTTAAATGTCAAAAGGATTTTCTCGGTTGATTTTAGTTTTATTTTCCATTTGTTTGCACTATGGGATATAATCTCAATACCTAAATTCATTCATTTTGTAAGTGGAATCAGGTACGTAATTTTAGGTGGGCTATTTATGGTGGATAGAGGTTTTGATTTCAAATATTTTTAATATTATTGGCAATATGGCGACTCATACGACAGTAAGTAAGTACCGATAATTGGTGATGGAGCTTGCTTATTTAGGGCAGTCTCCTATCTGTTATATGGGAACCAAACGTTGGCTAGAAAAATTATGTAGTAAATTGTGAATCACGCTATTGCGGAAATATTGTTGTTTATTTTCAATAAGAAAAGCAAGCGTCAAGTTTGTCCAATTCTTTTACTGGTTGGTTTATGAGTCCGTCCAATAGTTCGTGGTTGTGAAGGATGGTGGTAAGAATTACCGTTTAAATATTTATCTTTATGGGTTTTGTACTGTTTTGTTGTGTATAGAAAAAAGATTTCCATCATCATCGAGCTCCAACACGTCAAGAAAGTTTTGCATGACAACAAGCTTCGGGTACCGCGCCTACGTCACAGTGAACGAGTTAAGCCGGCTACAGACGAGCGTGTACCTGCTGTACTGCCATATGTCAGAGGAGTCAGTGACAAGATTGGCTATATCTTGAAGCGCACTTCCATCAAAACATAGTTCAAGCCGCCGAAGAAGATTGGTTAGTTTTTACCATCAGTCAAGTGTAAGTAATGTCCTTTTGCAAGATGCGTATGTGATCTCTCTTACATAGGACATACTAAAAGATCAGTTAAAACCCGCGTTAAAGAACATATAGCTGATGTGAAGAATCGACGCTCCCGAAAGTCTGCAGACTCAGTCTAACCCGTGATCATGGGTGCTGTAAAGTGCTCGAAACGTCGTATATAAAAAAGTTAATAAACGCGATAAAAATCTGTGAAAACTAGTATTATTTAAATGTGTTGTAATTTGTAATTCTACCCGTGTAGACTTTGTAAGTATTTTTAAAAAGCCACTACACGGGTACCCGTTCCCCCATCTCGTCCTGGGTGTCGTAAGAAGCGACAGTGGGAAACGATCCAGGGGAAGCTAAGCAGTTTAAGGTAATCTATGGGTGAGGAATGTGCCAACAGTGGATTTTTAATAGATTGTAATGGTAACAGTGATCAGCCTAGAAGATTCTTTTTCTGGATCTCCTTACAGTGTGTAATTCTTAACTAATGTTATGTACCACGCACAACTTTTTTATATGACATAAGAGTAAAAGGCTAAGTCTGATGCTGCCTATAAACACCATTTACCGACCTCAGGTAAAGAAGGCTGCAGATAAGTTGTCACTCCGATGACTGTCATCTCAGACATCCGTGTTTCTCATAATTGCTTATTTGACGTTGTAGAGTGACGCTCTAGATTTTCTATTGGCAAATCCCTACGCATACCTGTTTTGTGGAAGCAAGGATGAGTTATGTCGAATTCGTACCGACTGTCGGCAGATTTGGCACATATTCGCGACTCCACTAGTGGCATCACTCCTCGGGAGAAAATGACTCTTTCCTGTCTTTAGCACCTCAGCCAAAGCGCGGGAACCCAAGGTGTACTTTCCTACAAGGCCTTCATCGCTACGCTGTAGCTGCAGCAAGGGAGCGTCGGCTTGACCGAAGAAGGACAGTGCTTTAAGAAATTACTAGTAAGAAGACACGATAACTCCAGTGGTGCGAAACAGACTATATTTTTATAATCTGGTAACGAGGCATTTCATATTAGAAGACCATTCTGCACTTTTCAAGCTTTAATCGAGGATAAATGATGTTGTCTATAGGCGCAGTGAAGCAGCGCCCGAAGGAATAGCAGCTCTGCCTATTCCTTCGGGGATTACAGGCGTGGTTCTTTGTATGTATATTATACATATACTTAATACACAAAAACAACATACTATTGTCAAAAAACGTCTTAGTTTTAAATTTTTAATTCAGAACGTAATCATGATTTCAATTTCAATGTCTAAATGAATCTTTGTAGGCTACGTCAGCTGCAATCTCACTATTCTTGGAAAATACTATAAATAAGGCGACAAATCTAGGCCATCATGATACTTTGGGTAGGCTATAGATAAGCGCAGCTATTGTATTCCCTTTGCTTTGTTAGGAGGAAACTTAAAATAGATGAATGGATTGGGAATTATTAAAAACTAGCAGTGCCCGCGGCTTCGTTCGCGTTAAAACAGTACGTTTGCTATTCTAAGTGATAATGATTTATTGGTAAATTAAACTGTCGCAAAGTCTTAGAAAGACACTAATCTCAATAAAATCATTAAGTTAGGTGGTCAATCAGACAAACAAACTAACGAACAAATAAACGGACCCACAAACAAACCAAGAAACGATTAGGCAAACTGTACGCTTGTGTTTTATTTTGTAAATAAACAACAAAATCACTCCAATATCGTAATTCCTAATTTCCCCCCGAATTTCTCTAGCCAATACTTGGTATCCACACAACAAATAAGAGATTGCCCTAAATAAGCAAGGACCATCACCAATTATTGAAATTAAATAAAAAATTTAAATGAAAACTACAATCCAATGGCTACCTAAAAGTGAGTATATACACTAACAAAATAAATGAAATTGCGTAAGTAAAGTCAGTGCCTCATACTGCAAACAAATGATAAAAACTAAACTCAAACTGGGAAAGTTTTATGACCTTTAAGTAGTAGGTGGGATTGGGCTTAAAATCAGTTTTCTATCAAGAAATTGTTAGTAGTAGCCCGGAATAAATAAAAGTTGGACCGGAGTCAAGAGTTTAGCAAAGTAGTTTTATCTGTATCTGATCTCACTATATTTTTGTGGGATTACTAACTTGGACACAATAACAAATAGACAATTTTTTATATTTTGTATATAATGATCAATGTAGGCAGATTATTGTAAAGTTCTATAAAAGGTATTATTCATAAATATGATAAATTCGTTTTACGGATTTCCCCACCACCTTACATTTAAAAGCTATTTTTTCCGCGCAGACCATGTATCCTGGGCGGTGAAGTTCCTAAAAGCAACTGGTCGTCACTGCTGGTGATATTGGACTGGTTATTTTCTCGCTCAAAAACTAAGAATAGCTATTCAGCGAGGAAAAGCAGGCAGCGTTATTATACGCGGGGAGTAGGACTGTATGATAAATTAAGTTTTTAGTTTAAGTTTCATTTATTATTATGATTTTTTTAAATATTTAATTATATTTAAATAACAAAATTATTATTTAATAAAAATTTCGTTATAGAAAAAAATATATTATTTTTCAAGATACCTCTCAAGCGGAAACTTTTTAAGTTAAAGAAGTTAGTATGGAACTCATACATTTTAATATCCGTTCAATCAATACGCTTTTGGAATATCGCAATTTTATCTCTGAAAAGTTTGTATCACGTAATATACGATGACTACATATTCATGTTTCTTAGAGTTATGGTTTATTTTT
>CAJQZP010001060.1:7770000-7802500 GCA_907164705.1 Parnassius apollo | reverse complement strand
ATTTTTTTTGAACTTTGGAGGTTTTTACTCGCGGAAAAATTCCAAAAGGCTTTCGATGATTTGCATAAATTATTTTCTGTATCACGAATGTAGGCTTCGTACATACTTTTTTCAACTAATTTTAAGCGTCCCCGTAATAAAACAAAAGAATCAAGATTGGAAGTATTTCCATATTTCTTATACTTTGAGTGATACTTAAATTTTTCTTTTAAGATTTTAATCAAGGGGGTTTTTTATCAGGGAGGGAATCTGGAAAATGATTTTACAGTTTTGCAAGGGATATGCGCATCTACTACTACTTAGTTTGTAACTTATCATACAGTTAGGAAACAGCCTCCTCTAAAGTACCCACTCTTAGGCAATTGGACCAGGTCGTGTTATATTCAGTCCGGATGTTTGTGTTTGTGCAATTTATGTATGAAAACTGCCTTCACGATACAGGAGTACCGTAACATACGACATAGTGAGGGGACTCACGCTATTTTTTAAGAATTAAAAGAAGAAAATATACATGTGGGTTTAACCAACTGCACTCGGCTCCTTCCAGTTCTAGTAGCCCGCAAAGACCACGTGTATCCGATTTTTAACTTTTAGCTATTACCACTAAAACCTATCAAAGTACTCTCTATAAAGAGGCCTCTCCCATAGATTACCCCATAGGGGGGATATTTCACATATTTACTATTTATTTACAGACTTAGGAGGCGGGTCTTATCCTCTGAGTTAACAAGATTTAAAAAAGAAATGTAAAATTGTGACGGTCGGGGTTTAAAATAAGGCAACAACCAGTCATAAAAAAAAAATTGTATATTGGTAAAAGAAAAGGTCGTGGGCGTGGTTCCGATAATTTTAAAAAAAAAGTGCCCGTCTGGCTTCACTGGCAGGGTCAGGTACTCCCCTATGTGGCCGCGAGGTGGTCGAGCAGGGCCGGGGGGGTTGGACTGTTCACGGGGAGCGCCGTGGGCAGCTGGCTGTGGCGGTGGCGGCGTCGAGGGGGAGGCCTAGGCCCTCTTAAAAAAGGGGCGACCGCCACGGTTGTAGTCGTAAAATTGCACCCTGGAAACAACGTCGTCCAAATTTAGGTCCAGGTAATAAAATGCCGCCGATTATGAACCCCCGGTATATCGCAGGCTAGCAGTAGATGGGAGCACAGAGAGTAGCTGGCGGGTGTTCATAATCAGAACGGAGTTACAAGGCGGAATGGAAGGCAAGCGTCATAGCGGTGAGGCGCAATTAAAATACACATGAATTAAAATTACGGCAAGTGTAAAATACTGTTTAAATGTACCAGGATAACTAATTTAGGCTGTGCATTGGTTGAAACATGATGGTGACTTGCGATATTTGATCGCGGTGCGAAATGTATGAGACGCCATTTTGTAACGGTACTTTTGCCAACGCGCACAGCGGCTACATACATTACTTACATGCAAATAACACTAATAACGTGGCAATTAAATAGCTAAAGGCAAACAGCCTGGCATGATCAAATTACACTACCTATAAAACACTTTCACTACTTAAAACTAGGTAACGTTTCAACACTTACCCTTACGGGGTGCAAGACGATACGGAGGTCTCGGTGACGAGAATTAACGAAAAAACTATACGGCCACAGTGCCGGAATTATTATATTATTTTAAACTTTTTCCAAAATGGGATTAAAATTTGCAAGCGCGTACGAGGACACAAAGCAGAGCTTGAGAACGCGGCTGCAGTGGTAGTGTGCGCCTCCCAGGGCGCTCGGGCGGAGAATGGTCGGGAGCGCGACGCCGTGGAATAATACCGGCCGGGTAAAACTCTGACGCGAGAGTTGCAAGGCGCATAGAGTAACGAAGCGTCAGAGTGTTTGTTCGAAATACAATATTTTAATATTTGATTTATTATTTAATTCGTTCTTTTAGTTTACTGATTTGTTTTATTAATAGGATACCTAAGCTAATTATAGAATTATTTTTGTTAATAACTTTTAATTTATTTTTATTTAGTTTATTAAATGTTTATTTAATTTTAATAAACCGTTTAATTATAATTATGCATACATGTACGTGCAACGTTACAAAATGTAAAACGAACATTTTTATAAGAGGGGTGACAATCGATTACACAGTCCACTTGATGGTAAGTAGATACTGTGGCCCATAGACATCTACATTTATCCTCGATTAAGATTCAAAACGTAAATGCGTTGTCACCCTTGAAGACTAAGATGGAATGTCTTGTTTCTAGTAAAGAAGGGTCTCCGGATACCATACGGAAGACAGTAGTATTAAGCTGCTTTGTTACGCTTGTATTCCGTGAGAGCGTGGTCCTTCCCCGGTCAAGCTGACCCGTTCGTGCTACAACCATAATATAGCTGCATCGTGGCTCTACCACGTATAGATACGTATAGACCTTCCAGTTAACATGATGGTAAGTAACTAGTTCAGCCTGTAAACACCTGCAGCATACTGTATAGACAGAAGGCTGCGTTTTCATCTCTGATAACTAAGATGGAATGCCTCACAGGCTGTAATTATATTGACTCTCCATACTCTTCAGACCGAAACACAGCTCAGCAAGCACTACTGTTTCGCGGCAGAAGAAGGTAAGAGGGTACCTATCCAGCGGATCCTAAGCAGAAAAAAAACTACCTAGAAGAGTTTTTGTCACTGAGTTTTAAAATTTACTTAAAGTATCATGGCCATGACCTGGTAGCGATGAATTCACTTCGGCAGGCACTATATTGTTACGAGCTTGAGGTTCGTGACAATAAAAATTGCCGATAGAATTACGTAAATTAACACTTTAATTTTCTTTACACCAATTAAAACTTAAAACACTAATAATTAATCACATTAATTCACTTTATTTCGTTCCGAAGCTTCGCTTGTCTCGCCGAATTCAATACTTCCCCGATCGCATCTTGCAGCGCTTATAAATACAAATTAGCACCGAAACATCCAGGTTATTCAAGTAAACACGCGCAAGGTGTCGAGAGTTCGATTGTCAGCTTCTAGAAGCTTAGTTCTTCGTTTCGAGACTAGATGGCGCTGTCGGTTGAAAGATTAGTGATGTCATTTTCTGGAAAGCTCCCCTCGCTCTCGTCCCTGACACTAGATGGCGCTAGTGCCGGGTACATGACGTCGACTTAGGCGCGTAACACTGCCCCCTCCTAAGACATGCTCATCCCGAGCATTATCGGACCCATAATAACGTGCCAGGCGATCCACATGGACGATCTTAGGAGTCCCTCTTGCGCCTTTCTGTATCCGGTAGGTTAATCGTTAAATTCAATCCTGGTTACAATCCGGTACAGGCCGTCCCATTTAGCTTGAAGCTTAGGAGATTTCCCTTTGCTTCGGACTGGATTGTGCAACCACACTAGTGAACCTTCGTCGAACCCTTTGTTGTTCATTTTGCGGTCATACCGGGTTTTCATCTTCTCAGACATTTGCTGGCCCGATTGTCTGACGTGCTCATAAATGTCATTCATTTTGTTCCGCAAGTCATTTGCATAATCGGTTATACTGCGTGGGGCATCAGGTGGTATCCCGGTGATCAGGTCTGCAGGCAGCCGTAATTCTCTTCCAAAGTTTGCGAAAGCTGGTGTCACTGCTGTACTTTCGTGAACAGAGCTTCGATATGACAACAAAAATGGTTGTATGTGCTTGTCCCAATCTCGTTGCCGATTGTCTACAACTTTTGCTAGGTACCTGTCCAATGTCTGATTAAATCGTTCTACCATTCCATCAGATTGCAGGTGATAAGAAGTCGTTCTTGTTTTATGAGTACCCATAACTCGGCAAGTTTCCTGGAATATTTGAGACTCAAAATTCCTTCCTTGATCGCTGTGAATGTCTAAAGGTACTCCAAAACGACAGAAGATTTCATGAACTAGCTTATCCGCAACTGTTGAAGCTTCTTGATTTGGAATGGCGAATACTTCTGGCCACTTAGTGAAGTAATCCATCACAACCATGAAATACTTGTTACCGCTTTCACTCTCCGGAAACGGTCCCACCACGTCAATGGCTATTTTCTCCCATGGTGCACCAACATTGTACAACTTCAATGCACCTCTACTACGAGTCTGAGGTCCCTTTACAGCCGCACAACTTGTACATTTGCGACACCAGTCCTCGACATCGTTTCGACAGTGGACCCAGTAAAACCGTTCTCGGATCTTCAGTAGAGTTCGTTTAACTCCCAGATGGCCTCCTGAATAATCATTATGGTACAGCTGTAGAACATCCGGTACTTTAGCTTTAGGGACAACCATTTGCAAATGACAGCTGTCTCCCCGAACATTTTCCCATTTACGGCACAGAACTCCATCATGAAGCAGCAAGCTGTCCCATTGGGCCCAATAGCTTTTAGTGGTCCAACTCATCGCTGAGACATCGCTCCACTTGGGCTTGGGAGCACTGGCCTTCATCCATTCCAGAATCGGCTTGATGTCCGGATCTTCCTGCTGTGCATGTTGTAAGCTGTCCTTCCACTCGTTGCTGAAGTGGTCTGTCCTGAGCATCCTCACGGATGCCACTTCCTTACTCTTCTGCCTATTACAATGTTTGCAACCTTCAGGACAAGGTCTTCGTGACAATGCATCTGCGTTGCCATGAGATTTCCCGCTGCGATGTTCGATCTCAAAGTCGTATTCTTGCAGTAGTTCAATCCACCTCGCAACATGTCCTTCTGGATTTTTAAACTGCAATAGCCATTTTAGTGCAGCATGGTCAGTTCTTAAGTGAAATTTTCGCCCCAGAAGATATTTGCTAAAATGCTGCAACGACTTTACCACAGCTAGCAATTCGCGTCTTGTGACACAATAGTTCCTTTCCGGTTTTGACAACGACTTGCTGAAGTACGCTATCACGACCTCTGGGTCACCATTCCGTTGAAACAACACACCGCTAAGTCCTTTATCACTTGCGTCTGTGTCAATTATAATTCTTTGCTTGCATCAGGGTATCCCAAAATAAGTGTTTTGCACAGACGGTCCTTGAGCTCCTGGAATGTGATATTGCAACTTTCATCCCACCAGAAATATCGCTTCTCCTCGGTTAGCTTATGCAGAGGTTTGGCTATATCTGCAAATTTCTTCACAAATCGCCGGTAATAGGAGCACAAACCCAAAAATGCTCTAACCTGCGTCTTGTCTTTTGGAACCGGCCAATCCTTGACAGCGGCGATTTTCTCCGGATCCGTGCGGATACCTTCTTCCGATACTACATACCCCAAAAAGTTGACTTGCCGTTTGAATAGTGAACATTTCTTCGGACTCAACTTGAGGTTGGCACTCTGAATCTTCATGAGCACGCGTTCCAGGTTCTGAAGGTGTTCCTCAAACGTACAGCCCACGATGATGATGTCATCCAAGTAGACCAGACAGGCATCGCCAATTAGCCCGGTAAGTACAAGTTCCATCAGTCTTTCAGACGTTGCTGGAGCATTGCACAATCCAAACGGCATTACTTTAAATTGCCACAGACCCTTTCCCGTTGAGAACGCAGTTTTCTCCTTGTCCTTAGGGTCAATTTCAACTAGCCAGTAGCCACTTTTTAGATCCAGCGTGCTAAACCACTTTACTCCCGTAAGCATGTCCAGCGTGTCATCAATTCTTGGCAAGGGATAGCTGTCCTTCTTTGTAACGTCGTTCAGACGGCGGTAATCAACACAGAACCGCATGCTGCCATCCTTCTTCTTTACCAGCACCACGGGTGAACACCATGGACTAGATGAAGGTTCAATAACACCATCCTTCACCATTCCTTCAATCATGGTTTCCACTTCCTTTTCACGTGCTACCGGCAATCTTCTTGGCCGCTGACGGATAGGCAATTCTTCTCCTGTGTTTATTTTGTGTTGAACTAAGCCAGTCTTTCCTATGTCAGCATCGTTTGATGAGAATACATCGGCGTACTTGAGTAACAACTTCTTCGCCTTGACCAATTCGTTCGAGGAGAGAACACTGCGACAGTCTTCCAAAAATGTGGTCACTGACGTTTCTGAATCCTTGCTGGGGGTCCCACTCGATATATATTGGCACCGACGTAACCAATCCACTTCCTCACAATTACCAACCAGTGTGCCTCTTCTTATTCTATAATCTGTTCCTGGTCACACAAGTTCAGCACACGTACTCCTGAGATGTCAGTGGTTCTGACCAAGGTTCGAGCTACTTTCCATGGAAGATCATTGTTTACCCTTTCCACAAGTATACAACGGTGAGCTTGCCCATCGTTTCGGGGAAGACTAACCGGAACAATCGTTTCCGATCTCGGCGGAAGAACAATCTTCTTAATGCTGTACACGTTCCCTGGTAACGCACCTTCCATAAAAAGTTCCTCCTGTCCACATTTCAAAACACCTTGCTTAACGTCGATCTCACAACAATTATTCCTCATAAAGTCTAGGCCCAGGATGCAGTCGTCCATTATATCAGCCACGATGACATTATGCAGGTAGATCATGTTGCCCAGCTTCAATTTCATCTCTTTCTCTCCACGTACGGGTATACGCTGACCGGTGGCTGTTACCAAATTAATGCGTTCTCGGTTGTATGCGGAGTCCCCAAGGAACTGACTTATAAGTTGGGAACTAACAACCGTACGAGAGGCTCCGGTATCTATGGTCAGTTTACACGGCATTCCGTTGACCTCGCCCTTGATGATAGACTGTTCCCATCATGGATTTGTGAGATCGAGATCCTTGGGGCTCTTTTAACATCAGCCAGCACCCACCCCGCAGTTCTGGCTTTTACTCGTTTCCCTGCTGCTGCTGGGCGGTTCTGTTGGCCGCACTATCCTCCCGATATCGTTCACCTTCCCTTTCTGCGGTTCGCTTAGGGCAGCTGAATCGAAGATGGCACCTTTCTCCGCAGCCATAGCACCTGGGGCTGTATCCTTTATTGCGGTCGCGAACCGTAGCTGCTGCAACCTCCCTGATGCGATGGGAGCGAAGATCCTGCCGCACGGCTTCCACCTCCAGTGCATGGGCCAAGGCGTCCTTAAGCGTCTCGTGGTGCCCGAGCCTCACAGCAGCACCAGGTTCCCTTCAATGAGTGCAGGTACAGACTGGTATGCTTTTCGAACCATCTTCTCCACCTCAAGAGCCCACAGCTGAAGGTTTTCGTTGCTGCGTTGCACACGATCTTTAAGCTGCGCGCGAAAGACGTGTTCCAGGTGAGCGTCGCTATATCTCGCCTCCAATGCCTCAAGGAGCTACTCGTAGGTCACTTTCTTACCGAGAGCTTCCAACACTGTTAAGGCTTGGTCGCGCATGCCTAGGGTGAGTGCAGTCATTGCCTGGCTTTTATTCCAGCCGTTCGCCTCCATGACGGCTTCGAACTGGATTTTGTAGGCCGACCAGAAAGAAGTCCCGTCGAACGGTGGCCCTTTGAATCCACGTAGCGAAGGTGCTGTACCTACTACGGGAGCTGTAGTTCCATCCCCAAGTTTGAGATCGTTCAGCGTTTTCTTCACGTCAGCCATCACGTTGTCAACCCGATTGTTCACATGGTTGATTCGGGTTTCATGTTATTCGATTCGGGTTTCAGCTTTCGAGAGGCAGTTGTCATGTTGAGCGACCCTATCCTTCACCTCCCTTATCTCTTTCCCTAAGGTACCGTGAAGGTCCTTCATGAGGAGCATCTGTTCCTCCTGCCGGCGGGCCTGTATCCTCTTGTCCGCTCTGCAGCTGCTCTTTCAACTGACGGACCTGTTCCTCCTGTCCGCTCTGCAGCTGCTCTTTCAACTGATGGACCTGTTCCTCCTGTCGGCGAGCCTGTTCCTGCAGCATCACCATCAGAGCACGTAAGTCAGGTGCTGCAGATGTAGGAGCTACTGACGGGCCTGCAGCCGGCGGCTGGCCCTCCGACGTCTGTGGCGTTGCACCACCAAATCTTCTTTGGTCCGTCTCCTGCTGGCGTTGATTTCGGGTAACGAGACCCTCCGTTTCCTCCTTAGGTAAAATCGGCATGATTTTATCCCACTTCTGACACCAATTGTTACGAGCTTGAGGTTCGTGACAATAAAAATTGCCGATAGAATTACCTAAATTAACACTTTAATTTTCTTTACACCAATTAAAACTTAAAACACTAATAATTAATCACACTAATTCACTTTATTTCGCTCCGAAGCTTCGCTTGTCTCGCCGAATTCAATACTTCCCCGATCGCATTTTGCAGCACCTATAAATACAAATTAGCACTGAAACATCCAGGATATTCAAGTAAACACGCGCAAGGTGTCGAGAGTTCGATTGTCAGCTTCTAGAAGCTTAGTTCTTCGTTTCGAGACTAGATGGCGCTGTCGGTTGAAATATTAGTGTGTCATTTTCTGGAAAGCTCCCCTCGCTCTCGTCCCTGACACTAGATGGCGCTAGTGCCAGGTACATGACGTCGACTTAGGTGCGTAACAATATTATGGTATTGTAAATTTGTATTAAAATATATTTTGTACTACGAAAATCACACAAATTAAATTTTTGCCATAAGTTCGTAAGCGTGGTATTTGAACACTATTTACTAAATATAAATGATATAATAATAATAGAATAAAATATATTGTAAAATGATATGTGATATATTTCTAGTCTCCGTTGAGACAGGCCGCCGTGATCGAAATTCGGTCTGGAAGACATTGTTACTACAACCATAATGTAACTACAGCAAGACTCTTCCGGATTTTTAAAAGACGGAGGATATAAATTTACGATGAGTGCTTAGCTATTTCCTGACAATTTAAAGAATTACAGCCCGTATTTGTGCCTACCATGTTATACAGCATATATGAGCGTATATGTTGTTTCTGATAGTGTTTTGGAATAATTAGTTCTTCGTGCTGCTACAGTGCGTATTGGTGGAATTATTATGTCTTGGATTTATTTTATTCCTTAGAAATGCAGGTTTTCCCACAGTGTTTTCGATCACCGCCGAGAACATAAATCAGCACATAAAATTGAAATTAAGGATTTAATTGGTGCCGGCGGGATTGAACAAGCGTTGGACGCGTTCAGTGTAATTTTCGGTGCCTCGTTTGTCTAGTCGTCGTAAAAGCGGTTGCTGATCACGAGGTCCTGGGTTTGAATCCCGGGTCAGGCCAAAACCAATTACTGGGTTTTCTGTCAAGAAATTCTCAGTTGCAGCCCAGAGTTAAGAAGTTGGCGATGTTTTCACCCTCGTGCCTCGAAAAGCACGTAACGCCGTTAGTCCTGCGCCCGATCTCTCTCCAGTCCTGTCGGATTACCGAAAGATTGGACTATGAGATTGAGGGAATAAAGACTGCACTTGTGCTGGCACATACACGAGCACTAAAAACCTGTAGCGCTGGTTGGTAGCTAGTCTCCGTTGAGACTGGCCGCCGTGATCGAAATTCCGTCTAGTGGGCATAAATTTACGATGAGTGCATAGCCGCTGAGCTAACACGGCATTCATGTTCAAACAGATGTAAAATGTGTATTGAAGGCGTTATTGCTTAAAATAAAACTATTGTCACTGGCATATAACAGTGTAAAACTACAACTAATTAATAAATAAATAAAACAGGCTGCAAGAATCTTTCGTTTTTTTTAATGAAAATTACCCCTAAAATACTTAAGTCCTAACTCCTAAGTCCTTAGTTAGAAATTAGGACTTTAGGATTTTTTCTTGTATAGCTTCGTAACTGTTTTAAAAATGTCATACAGTCCAGATACATCATATAGAAATAATAAAAGGACAACTAATTAAAATCATTTTGGAAGGACTTTTGTGTAACAAGGCTATAGTAGGCTTCAAATTACAGTTCCGGAATTAAAAAAGTTCCTCCGAAACTGAAACATTACAACTTTACAAGACCCGTTCGTCTTCGCCATGCGATAGGAATATATAATAAAATAAGTGATTTCTTAGAAAATTGTCCTTTGTTAGGTAGATAATATTAGAATGTGTTTAAAAAATATATTTTTAAAAACTTCGGGATAAGTTTGCTTTCTCTTGTCCGTTGAAATTGATATAGGCCGGTTTCAAAGAAGGAGTAGTTCCTCAATTCGCCTTTATGTTTTTATTCCTTTTTTATGTACATCACTGTGAGTTAATTCTTCCATACATTATCTCTTAGCACAGTCTTACAAGCTATTTTAAGTATATTAGTAGTAAGAAACTATTTTCTTCTTTTTATTTAGGTTTTTACTGTTTATATATAATTTTTTAACTTTTGGACTAGTCAATGTAACCAGCAGCAGGTAGCAACAAAAATGTAATCTAAGCAGTTACATTTGAACTTTATCCATAAGGAGTAGACTTTTTTCTTCAAATTAAAATGGCAGGGCCTCTGAAGTATAACTTATTTAATAAAAAAAGAGGTAGCAGGCATCGCTACAAGGTAACATCTGTTTCATTTTATCTATATCGGTATAATACGTATAAGACGATGACGACTTTGCACGGACATTCTGAGTGTTTGTGATACATATACCATCTGTTCTATATCAATAATATATTTATATATAAAATTCTTCTGTACGTGTTGTTGGAACTGAGTTCCTAAACCTTAGGTTTTATTCATGGTTTCGTTCGTTTCTTAATTGTATCTACTCGCGTTGACGGATTTTGTATCACTTTCATAATAAAAAACCCATCTTATATATTGTGTAATTCATGATGGAAAAAACTTCTTTCAAAATACAGAAGAAAAGTATTAAAAGTAACGTTTAATAAAATATTTGTTGACCCTGCAGGCCATCCCTGGAACTTCTGATTATTCAGTGCTTTTTTGTATCGACAGGTAGGTTTATAGGTCATATGATTTTTTTCTGCCTTGGAGACCGTCTGGGTACGTACCACCTTCTTATTTATTCCTGCCGCTAAATAGCAGTGCTTGCAATGCTGCGTTACAGGATATAGTGAACCAGTATAACAACAGGGTTTTTTTTTTAAATATAATTTCACACAGTCCACCTGATGGTAAGTGAATGCTGTCTCCCATAGACATCTTCATCTGTACTCGATTAAGAATCAAATTAAAGCAACAGTAGTCTAATGACAAGGTGCCAACCACGAACTCAAAAGGTCGGATCCGCCATCCAACTACTGTCGTGAACCATTTCTAACAAAAGCATTTTAAGTCTACCAGGAGTGGTTTTTAAAGGGAATATTAGTAATATTAATAAATGCTGAGCTGCTAGAGCTGCTAGAGCTAGCTGAGCTCAGTCTTCCCCATTCGAGCCAACCTATCCTTTCTACAACTGTAATAAATATAATTGCAGTATGGAAACCGTGTAGTGGCATTGTAAGAATATCCACTCCCCATATTATCTATTATCTATATGCTCACCGAAGTCTTTTCAGATGCAAACCGCTTTTCAATCGGACCATTCGTTACAGTAGTTACACACATACACACACACACACACACACACACACACACACACACACACACACACACGCACGCACGCACGCACGCACGCACGCACGCACGCACGCACGCACGTACGCACGTATGCACGCACGATCGCACGCACGCACGCACGCACGCACGCACGCACGCATGCACGTAGACGCACACAGACATACGGACATCATCGCAAAACAATCAGAATAGCTTTCTAGGAACCCGAAATGTCAAGATCTGTTGACAACTAGACTTTCAAAAATCGGTGTGAAAATAATAACTCCGTAGTTAATGCGCTAACATGTAAACATTACCGAGAAACAATAAAAAGAAAAGTAAGAAAATCCATTATCTTACTGAAAGGGCAATATATCTTTCTGCAACTTAATACTAGCCCTATAGAAAATTAAAATGGTGATTTTATACTGTTATAAGAGACGATTTTACATTTTTTGAAACGTTTTTATAAAAGACAAACAAGACACACGGCTCCTCTGATGATATTTGACACCACTCATGAGTATCTGCACACCAGAAGGATTGCAAGTAACTTCCGGTTTTTTAGAAAGTAGTAGGCTCTTTTAAAGTCCAGCAAATTCGCTAGCGACAGTAAACTCCACAATGTTGTGCGTGGCAGAAAATTCCTCGTTAAATACACGGTAGTGGACTGCCAACCATTACGAAATAACGTTTAAAGTGTAACGAATTTTATACGCCCCACTGCTGGGAACAAGACACTGAAGTGTCTTCTACATGTTTGATTACCAGCCTCGTTAGTTCAAATCTTCGGTCGGGCCAATAATTTGACCGTTTTCTATCAAGAAATTTTTATTGGCAGTCCTGAGTCAGGAAGTTGGCGAAACTAGAGATGTAAAAACTAAGTGACAAACAAACTTAAAGTCACCTGATGACATTCTGGCCCCTGCAATTTGTGGACTCCTGTGACCTACTTCAAAGAAACATAACTACAGTTAGCAGATTTGTCACCTCTTAAAACTGAGATAATAATACCTTTTTGACGTGGTAGATCCATACCGTTGCTGTTACCGTTACAGCCTATTAAAGTCAACTTCTGAAGATAGGCCTCCCCCATAGATTGCTACATATGGATATCCCCTATATATGTTTACCATAGTTGCACGCTTGGCAAGTGGGCTTGCAACCCCATCGATTATTTAAGTCTTTATTAGGAAGACGCTGCTGCCCATCTCCTGATTTGTGTCCCTCTGTCGCCTCTTACGACACCCGCGAGATAATATGGGTTAGTGGATATTCTTACAACATCAGTAAACGTTTACATAAAAGTAAAGTAAAGTTACAGCCTATATACGACCCACTGCTGGGCTCAGGCCTCCCCCTCATTTCTGAGAGGGTTTAGGGCAAGGAAGTGTCCGCCGCGCTGCCCAAATGCGTGTTGACGAACTTCATATGTCTTCGAAATATTTTTTTTTCTTATTCCTCAGACATGCAGGATGCCTCACGATGTTTTCATTCACCGCCGAGCACGTGGTAAGTCAGCACTTAAAATTGCAATTAACAATTTCATTGGTGCCGGCGGGGATCGAACCCGGGTTACTCGCGTTCTGTTATATTTACAGCGAGCGTTAACCACTGAGCTACCACGGCTCTTTAAACGTTTACATACTGCAACTATATTATAATTGTGGCATGAATGTGTCGGCTCGAGCGGGAATGGCTCAGCTCAGCTCAAACATCTCTCACAGAATGACAGTGTAAAATAGCAGCAAATGCTGCTGTGTTTCGCATTGCGCGTTTAGAGAACCGGAGAACTCTTTTTGCTGGAAACGAAGCATTTCATCTTTGTCCTTAGGAGAGACAACGCATGTGCATTTTTTTATAATAAAATACTAGCAATGCTATAAATATTAGCAATAATCCCTTTAAACACTCTTAGTAAGTTTAAAATGCTTGTGTTAGAAATGGTTCACGACTGTAGTTGGATGGGGGATTCCAACTCACGATCTGTTGAGTTCACGGTTCGAACCCTGGCATTAGACTATTGTCGCTTCAATTTGAATTTTAATCGAGTATAGATGAACATGTATATATGCCACAGCATTCACTTAATATCAGGTGAATTGTGTGCCAGTCTGTTAACCCAATTCTATTAAAAAAAACCCCTGTTATTATACTGGCTCTCTATATCCTGTAACACAGCAGTGCAATAATTGTTATTTAGCGGCAGAATAGATAAGAAGGTGATATCTACCCAGAAGGACTCCAAGGCAGAAAAAAGAATCATATGATCTAGAAACATACCTGTTGATACAAACAAAAAGCACTGAATAAGCAGTATTTCTGTAACAAACGAGTGCACTGATGATAAGTGGATGCTGTAGTGTAAAATTCGAAATATGCTGATAATGCGTTGTCAGCCCTGAATACTCAGAAGGAATTTAAAAAGAGCATCGGTTACTTGACTCACCTTACGAAACACATCAGCTTTGAGATGCTGTTTTGCGCAGGTACTCTGTGAGAACGAGAACGAGGATCAAGTGGACTATATTCGCGCTGAAATCATAACTACAGAGTGGCTTTAACACGTTAAAATAGTAATTAAGGTATAGGATACTCCTTCAAAAACACTAAAACACTAAATAAGAGTTAACGTTGCGGCCTTATAAGTCCCACATCTGGGCACCAGTCTCTTCTCAGAGAGAGAGGGTTTTAGGGCAAGGAAGTGTCCGCCACGTTGTCTGCGTGTTGATAGATTATACATTTATATGTCTTAATTTTTTTTAATTTCTCCGACATGCATGTTTTCTCACGATATTTTCTTTCATCGTCAAGAACATGGTAGATCAACACTTAAAAATTGCAATTAACAATTAGCGGTCACTAACGCAGAGTCTGTTATACCTGATGATGTCTCGTTTAGAGGCGAAACGCGTGTCATAACAATGACGGTGATGTGTCTTTCCCAGTGTAGTGGCGTTGGAAGTAGTGGTGAAGACGATAGTGCACGCAATTGTGGGAGGGCAGGAGGTGGTTATTTTGTTACGCACTAATTAACTTTTAACATTTTTATTAACAATTTAATTAGCGCGGGTGAGGATTGAACCCGGGTTGCTTGCGTACTGTAAAATTTATGCTGAACGTTTAGCCCTTGAGCAACATAAGAAATTTTTTTGTGAAATTTTTAAACAGCGATAAAATATTCGTCAACTCTTAGCTTTATTACCAAATCTAGGTTGAGAGCGAAGCACTCGAGTAAAGTGGCAACATTGTTTGTGGGCGATTTATTTCCACTCAGCCGTTGAATTGCACACTGGAGTATTTATATAACTTTTGTGTTTGGAGAAAGAAAAGCATTTTCAGTTTATTCAATGTTGTTTGTCACTATTATTCAAGTACTTATTCTATTTTTATTTATAGTTTTCTGTATTTATTTAGACCAATAAAGAAAGATAGACGGGCCGCCTAAGCTAAAACGTACTCAACTTATTCTAACAACACTCACATAATGATTTCCTATATTTACACGAACACTACCCATTTAAATAAAACAAATTTTTATGGATTTTATTGCGTATATTAACTTATTTTATACTCCCGACGTTTTTAGTACTTTACAATACTTTACAACACCCACGGTCACGGGGGGGGGGGTAAGGTGTTTGACGTCCGAGCGTCATTCCCGGAGCGTCGATTCTTCACATCAGCTATGTGTTTCTTAACGCGGGTTTTTATTGATCTTTTTGTTTGTCTTATGTAAGAGTGGTCACATTTACAATCAAGCTTGTACACTTCTGCATATTGCAGAGGGACATTACGCTTGATTGATGGTAAAAATTGACTAATATTCCAAGGCAGCTTGAAGTGTGTTTTAATGGATGCATGCTTCAAGATGTAGCCAATCATCTCAGTGATACCTCTAACACATGGCAGTACAGCAGGCGCACGCTCGACTTTGGCCGGCTTCACTCGTTCAATATGACGTAGGCGCGAGACCCGAAGCTTGTTCTTGTTGTCATGGCAAATTTGCTTGAAATTTTAGAGCTCCGTGGGTAAATCTGTAACAAAGATTTACCCACGGCAGCTAATTGTGAAGGAAGGATACCTATTCCTGAGAACACCTTGAGCCACACTGTGTATAGAAAAAGACCCATACACATAGATATGTACACACACTAAAATCATTTTAATAAAGTCAAAATAGAAACTTTTAGTCTTATTTACAGAACAACTTATTTTAAAAACATGCACATAATATATTATGGGCAGCGTTCGGAAAATTACGACAGATCTCCTCGTCAGGTATACCTCAAAACCTGAAAACTAAGTTGTACAACCAGTGCGTCTTGCCAGTGATGACCTACGGAACCGAGATGTAGTCCTTCACTGCTGGCCGTATGAGGACGCTCAAAGTCGCTCAGCGAGCTATGGAGAAGGCTATGCTCGAAGTTTCTCTGCGTGATAAACTTAGAAATGAGGATATCCGCAGTAGAACCAGAGTGACCGACAAAGTCCAACGGATTAGTAAGCTGAAGTGGCAATGGGCCGGCCATATAGCTCGAAGAACCGACAACCGTTGGGGAAAAAGGTTCTCGAGTGGCAGCCTCGTACCGGTAGGCGAGGTGTAGGGCGACCCTCCACTAGATGGAGTGACAACCTGGTAAGACATGCAGGAAGTCGATGGATGCAGGTGGCTCAGGACCGTGCTTTGTGGCATACCTTGGGGGAGGCCTATGTTCAGCAGTGGACTTGTGAAGAGGGTAATGATGATGATGACATATATTAAAATAATTTAATAAAGTTAAAATTGAAGCTCTTTAGCTTAAAGCTCTTGTCAACGTTAAAGTCTATGCCGGTTTGGTAAACAAGACCTCAGAGAAGTTCCACCAAGAAACTATGGATTTAGTTTTCTCATTTGCTATGTTACACTTTTGTTCACAAGTTATTTTCATTTGTTTTAAATGTTATTAGCAACTAACAACGGGAGCATACGTGTGTGTTGAGCAGTGTAATTTTACGAACTGTTAACAACGTGCAACGTGGCCAGGACACAGGATTTCCCAATTACATACAGAAACTCTGCGTGCTATTTCTTTCGTGGAATATCCTTCTTCCCTCAAAATGACAATTCTTGCTCGTAGAACTTCTGATAATGCTCTTGGCGTTTTTTCAATCAAAATTTCCTCGAAGAAATATTTTAAATTCGTTAAAATTGACATAGTCAGATTTCTGAATTAGCGTAAGCTTGGATTGAATTTCTTTTTATATGGAAAAACAATTGAATTTATTTGATTGTTTTATCTTCAAATTCTATATTTTTAAGTAAATAATCTAAAAAGAAGAAGAAATTATAATATAGTCTACCGGAACAGAAAATATTTCGATTTTTTTAAACTGATAATAAATTTTGTTTGATGTGTATACGTACCACGTGGTGGGCTTGTTAGGGAACCTTCTTGCCTAAAGAATAAAATATTTTGAGGAAATTTGTAATTCGTCAGTTAACGATCACCGAAATGGATTAACTTAACATAATTATGGAGGAAATGGTTGTATGGAAACTATTTTATTCTTTCTTTTTTATTTCTCATTAAGCTCTGTGAAGTTGAGTTCTTAGAAGTACTTACTGTTACGAGCTTGGGGTTCGTGACAGTAAAAACTGCCGATTGAATTACCAAAATTGATACTTGAATTACCGAACACCTATTACAACTTAAAACACACAAATAATGAAACAAAATTTGCAGTTATATCGCTTCGAAGTATTCGCATGATTTGCCAATTCAATAGTGACCCCGGTCGCGGTCCTTACTTGTCATATATGCCGGATGAAAAGATTGTGTGACTTCCATGTTAGTCTTCAGGAGTGACGACTCATCTGTAATCATTGTTTGAAGTTGGCCGCAGGTGTCCATGGACGGTAGCAGCCACTTACCATCAGGTAGACTGTAAGTTCGTTTGTCACTTCAGTCTTATAAAACAAAGTCTGGAAGTGTTTCTACACTTCTGTGTAGAAGTAGTAATGTAGTAACGTTCTTCAGCAGTTGAAATACAGAGCAGGAATTTCTAAAGAGGTCAATATCGACCCCTTGGGGTCGAAATCGGTTTCCCAGGGGTCAATTAAACGAAAACTGATTTGTATTAATAATTATTAATTACACTTGATATTTACTGAATTTTATGTCTATTTATTTTGTTAAATTTGGATGAGAAAATGATGTGAAGTTTACTAAACCAACCGCAAAATTTTTAGATTGGTAAGTATTTTGTATCAATAGGAAATAAACTAGAGATACGAGGGTGGATTGAAAAGTACTCGGCCTAACCAAGAAAATAAACACATACTAAATCAGTTATATTTTTATTTTTCTACATAATCACCATCAAGTTCAATACACTTTTGCCACCTCCCCTTCCAAGCATTCAGACCGTTGAAAAAAAATTATTCTTCCTTAGAGTCAAAATATGCGTCTACAGCTGCTTTGACCTCGTCGTTTGTCGAAAATCTTTGACCTCCCAAGTGCTTTTTTAGGTTAGGGAACAGAAAGAAGTCTGATGGTGCCAGATCAGGTGAATATGGCGGATGCGGTAACAGTTCAAAGCCACAGTTGTGAATTTCAGCCATTGACTGTACTGACGTATGAACACGGGCGTTATCTTGATGAAACAGGACTTTTCTTCTGAGCATTCCTCGACGTTTTTCTTTTATTTCCTCTCGTAAACGACGTAGTAAGGTGCAGTAGTAATCAGAGTTTATAGTCTGACCCCTTTCAAGATAATCAATCATAATCACACCTTTCGAGTCCCAGAATACTGAAGCCATCACCTTATTTGCCGACAAAATCGACTTCGCCTTTTTAGGGGTGGTGAACCAGGTCTTCTCCACTGTTTTGATTGTTGTTTTGTTTCCGGTGTACAGTAATGAACCCATGTTTCGTCCATAGTAACAAAACGATTCAAAAAATCATCTGCATCGGCTTCAAATAACTCCAAACAGTCGCGTGAAATAGTCAATCGCGTCCTTTTTTGTTCAACTGAAAGCAGTCGCGGAACCCACCTCGCAGACACCTTGTGGAAACCCAACTCGTTGACAATGATGTTTTGAGTTCGTTCATAAGAGATGCCTATAATCTCGGCTATCTCTCTAATTTTTAATCTGCGGTCTCCCATTATTAAATCAAATACTTTTTTAATATTTTCGTCAGTAGTTGACGTCGAAGGCCTTCCAGAGCGGGGTTCATCTTTCACACTCTCTCTACCACGCTTAAATTCTGCTATCCATTTTTTGACGGATGAATATGACAGAGCACAATCACCTAATGTACTGACCATGTCATCATGGATGGCTTTTGATGATAGCCCCTTCTTATGGAGGTACTTAATGACGGCACACTGCTCGATTTGCTCCATTCGCGGAAATTATGTCCGATTACTTTGTTAATAAATTTATAAAATCACAACTAATTATCGCACACGTTTCGAACTTCACACAATGAACTAGTCCGAACTGAACTAAATAATGTGGGTAGATTTGATTTTTAGAATTGAATGGATCTGTGTTAGGCCGAGTACTTTTCAATCCACCTAGTAGATTTTTTGAAGTAATTTGGTTATGGGGGTCTCAGGTAGCAGTTCGTTTTTGAAAAGGAGTCTCTTGCTTGCTTGTTTGGGAATCCCTGATATAGAGATACAAAATTTTATATTCAATGCCTAAGGACCTTCTTGCCTAAAGAATAAAATATTTTGAGGAAATTTGTAGTTCTTCAGTTAACGAGCACCGAAATGGATTAACTAATATGATTTGAACTCAGGAGTGAGAGGAGACTTATAAATGCTGTAATTTTACTTACTTTATAATTTCTGAAAAACGTTTTGTTTTAATCGTGACATGGGGCAGGCAGTTTGACGAGACCATACGATCGCACTACAAAACGTCTCGCATCTTCTTTACACTAATCCGTCAGGTAGAGGTCCGCATATCGCTATTGGACGGCATAGTTAGAAAACCTTTCCTTACACTGACTAAAACTCTCGACCCAAGCTAAAACGAACAAACTTGAACTGCGCATCTTCGTTAAGCTTCGTTGTCATGATCATCAACAATAACATTATCAGTCACTCCTTTTTATAAAGTCCGATGAAGCTGTGTCAGGTTGATCAATATGTTTTTGGAAACGCAATGAAACTGTAGGTTAAATATATGTAAATTGTATTCATTTTTCAACGTAATCGCTTTTTAAACTAATACACCTTGAATAGCGTTTTGCAATTATGTTAACTCCCTTGAAAAAAAGGCTTAATCCTCGGACTCCCAAAAAAGCCTCTACATCACACATCACCTCATCGTCACCGTTAAATTTTATACCACGTAAGTGCTTTTTCAGTTGAGCAAAACGGTGAAAATCACTCAGAACTAGATCCGGAGAATATGGTGGGTAGTTTGGATGGCAGCGTCTGCATCATCAGATCGATAGGCAAGGCCATTATCTTGATGAAAAAGTACTCTAGCACTCAGTTTTCCTCGAAATTTATTATTTAGTGCTTCGCAAAAAGTGCTTTTTTTGATTAATGATGCGTCATAACTTCCGGTTATTGTACGTCCTTTACTTATATAGTCGATCATTATTATACGTTCCTAGCCCAGAAGACAGAGTTCATTATTTTTCTAGCAGACGCAGAAACCTTGAATCTCTCTCGCTATTGAAATCAAAAAAAAGACGTGTGGCACTCGGGGACTGCCGCGGTAAAGCTATTGCATAGCATTTTGTATCAACTTATGCAATTATAATTATTTATTTATTTTATTTATGCAGTATTTCTTTTTATTTGATATTAATTCAAGTTACTTAGGTTAATCCAATCAAATTCAACCAGATTTAACCGAACCCGCGTTATAACGAACTCACTATTTGTGAAAAATACTGTATCACCGGACCGCGTCGCAAAAAACTCAGGTTCGCGCAGTACATACGTCAGGGCGGCCGTACGGCAATTATATTAACAAGACGCGCAACTACTCAGTTCCACGCTCCACGGCAAGATTTGTCACTTATTATTTATTGTCCAATTAATTGTCTTTAAGTTCAAATGGCACGCTCTATTAACATAAGTCTAAGACAAAACAAGGAGACTTTCAATATATGAACAACCCGGCTTCGCGCAAAAACTCTCGCGACCCCTATAATGCGACCGGAGAACGTCATCGGCGCAGGCGCCGCGTGCCTAGCTAGGAGCGCGTCCTAGCGGCGGGCCGGGTGCAGCCCGGCCCCGCCGTCTGCTCCCTAGCTCGGCTCGATGCCAACAGGGGTGACTAAAGATGGGCGAAACTGTTATATTTTTCTAATTCGTTATGTTGTAGTAATATATTTTTCTAACTGTTGTTTTAAACTGTTATAATATATTATAACAGTTTTAAATATTACATTGTACACGCGGTTAGTTCAGTTCAGTCGTCGGCTGTGTTCGCGTTTTGTTTAACGAAAAATAAACAAAAACAACAATAGCTTTTTCACGTAATATGAGGACCTGCTATCAAAACATTACGTATATAATTTAACAGATAACAGTGTCATTGTCATCTCAGCTAGACAGCTAACTGAACACTAAACTGATATATTATATATTACAACAGCCAAATTAAATAACAGGCACAACAGGCAACTAATGAAGGAAATAATATATTTTTGTTTACCGTTATAATTTAGTGTTAGTAAAATAAGCTCTTATTAAGTTAGATTAGAGTTTAAATTAGTGTAAGCTATACGCAATCCTTGTGGCATAATGAATGTAGGTAGTATTTTATTGACTCCCATTGTCTCGGCCGACGCGACGGTTGGACCGTAAACGTAAACAGATGACGCTTTCTAACGATAATGAATATAATATTATAACAGTCAATGGTTCATTATTCTAATGTGTTGTAAGATTAAAAATATATAATGAAATATATTATCTGTTGTATGTTATAACGCCCAACTTTAGGGGTGACCGACCGCGCGCACAAATGCAGCTAGCCTCCCCCTACCGCACCTCACTAATCGTCGCTTCACACCGCTTGAGATAAGACGATCTACTATCAGGCGCTAACAAACCCCCGTCCCGGACATAAGGACCTATGTCCGCGAGTAAATTGGCAATTAGAAGACGCTTTGTATTGTTGGTTTTTACAAAAACGATCAACTGGGCAAATGATATCTGGCCCTTTGCTTTGTGAAAAAGCATTACAGTTAAATAAAAAATTAGGTGACGGTGGCTCGTTTGTCGCAAGTAACGGATGGTTATATAGATTTATATCTTCTCATGGAATTTAATCAATGTTTATTAAAAAATAATAATTTCTTAATAAACATTGATTTTCGTTGAAATTGTTGTTTTTAATAAACACATAACATTATGTATGTACATATGTACTACAAATGCACAAAACCCGCTTTTCTTCATACATTCGATCATCCGGATTTTCGATTATCCGAATCCCTAACGGCAACAATTAGTCCGGTAAATATAGTATATATATACATATTGAGAATCTAAATTGAGAATTTAAACTATACGTGTGTGTTTGTGTGTATATAATGAGGGCTACTTTTAATATCGCTCATTTTAATATCAAAAATTTAGGTTATCTTTATAGCAGTATTCAAATCAAAATTAGTACTGCATTTGTGATAATAATAAAATGTAGGTATGTATATAGAGTACTCACTCATTTTCTTTCACTATTTTTTCGTGACTTTCTTCATTAATAATAAATGCACTTTGTTCATTCATATTCAAAATTTCAAAACACTTTATACACAAACACCGTGTCGAAGACTGAGGAAAACTTCTACGAATGTATCAAGAAAGTCACGTATGGCAATTCACAATGCTTTGTTTGTCCCTACTTTAACGTATGGTAGTGAGAGTTGGTTGTGGCAGAAGAAGCACGAGAGTAGAATAAATGCAGTAGAAATGCGGTCGCTAAGAAGTATGTCAGGGCTAAATCTGAGTGGTAGGATGAGAAATTGTTATGATAAATTAAAAGAATGTGGTTTGCAAGATGATGTCACCAGGATTAAGAAAGGAATGATTCGGTGGTTTAGTCATGTAGAAAGAATGAATGAAGAAAGAGTGACAAAGCAAATTTAGGTTTCAGAAGTGAATAGCAGAGTCGGAAAGGGACGTCCTAGGCAAAAGTTTATCGACAAAATTGGCGATATATTGAAAATGGGCCAAATTAGGAGTATACTTAACTGACGAGCGTGTATCCGTAGGTATATGAATATGGAGGAGGCGAGGGAGGTGTGTCAGGATCGTGTCAAATGGGAGTCTGTAGTCTCTGTCTACTCCTCTGGGTGACAAGGCGTGTGTGTTTATCTATACTATGTATGCAAATTCGTTATTTTGATTGATTGTCATATGAAGCGCCTACTATTTTAGACGCACTTACACATTCGTAAGAAAGTGTTGAATTCAGAAGCTGTTGGTGGCGTTCGGCGCTCGCGCTCGGTTACCGATTTAGGTATCTAATAGTTGTTTCGACTCGATAAAGACAAACGCTTCCCCCGCACTTTCCCTTCAGTTACCATGCTAGGTACGTTCACCTGGCCAGCCGACATTGTTGACTTGACCGTGAACTTATTATGTACTGAGTGTCCTATTTTTAAACTTTCGTAGGTAATATTGCTTGCCGCTTCATCAGCAGTTGTAGTGTTATGTTATATAAATTTATTTTTCCATTATGTTTTTGATTTTCTGTATTCACCTCAAAACTGGATATTTTTGCATCACCTTTATTTCCATAGGATCCTGTAACGTTTTTAAACCATAAGAACACAATAACAAATCATTTTCACTTCGTATTTTCACGCTATCAGCACTTTTTAAATCGGTGTCAATGGAGTCTACCTTTTTCGATCTTTTATTTAGTTCTCCGTAACTCTGCAATTTCGGGCTTCGTGCGAGCTGTTGCGCTACCTTTTTTCCTATATCAGTAATATCTCATTTCATCAATTTTTTTTGTGAATTACAATTATTTTTTAAAAAAAAATAACAAAGATAAATGAGTACTGAAACGGAGCCCGAAGACCAAGGTGGCACACCGCGCTTGGCAGTGGTGCTCACCGCTCACGGAGTATGCACAGGCTATGCCTGTGGTAGGTGCGCAGCGCCTGATCTAGGCACACGCAGCGTCTGGAGTAGGCACACGCAGCGCTTGAAGTAGGCACACACAGCGCCCGGACTAGGCACACACAGCGCCCGGAGTAGGCACGCGCAGCGTCTGGAGTGGGTACACGCAGCGTCTGGAGCAGGTACACGCAGCGCTTGAAGTAGGCAAACACAGCGCCCGGAGTAGGCACACACAGCGCCCGGAGTAGGCACACGCAGCGCCCGGAGTAGGCACACGCAGTGCTTCAAGCAAGCTTTGCTGTGGCCCATAGACATCTACATTTATTCTCGATAACGAATCAAAATGCAGATGGGTTGTCAACCCTGAGGACTAAGATGGAATGCTTAATTTCCAGTAAGAAGTGTCTCCGGATCCTCTACACTCACCATACAAAACACAGCGGCATTAAGCTGCTATTTAACGCTGGTACTCTGTGAGAGCGTGATCATTTCCCGGTCAAGCCGACCCATTCATGTTAAAATCATAATATCGCCTCAGCGTGGCTCTACCCCCTCAGATGAATACGACTAAAATTTTGTAAACTCTATTTTCATATCTCTCTGACATTGAATCGTAGGCAGTCCTTTTAAATTAAAATTTTTATTTAAATGTTTTTAATATTGATAATAAGCATAACTAGAAACATCCATGTTGCGTAACCTATTTTATTTAAATATTTTACTGAGCTAAATCCGGTCACGGAGCCACGCCTTACATTCATCAGGGTTTTGCTATTAAAAGAAGAAATAAAATGAAATATATCCGATTAAACTCACAAACTCAGCAAATGAAATTATAAAGAAAATTGTTTTACAAATCTTTCCTTTCAGAGACATTGTCCGCTCTGAAAAAGTTATTTTAAAATTATTCCTAAGATACGATATGTATTTTATATTTTAAATGAGCTATTCTTCTATAATTGATTTCTCGAAAACTGCTCGCAAAATTGAGATGAAATTTTTAATACAGGGATATTTTTCAAAGACTAGACAAATTTAATAATTAAGTTCAGATATAAATACTGATGTACACTTACTGCAATCATAAAAATACGCGTAAATAAGGTTTCTAGATTTATTTGAAAATATCCGAAATTGAAAGTGATTTATGGGCAACAAAAATGCGCGCTCGTGTGTGTATGAGTCAATGCACGGAGCTTTTGCCTACTATTTACTTATTTAATGATACGATCTTAGTTGTAACTACGACGTGCAATAAGATTTCAAAAGTTCAGCTATCATTGAATTAAGTACTATTTTTAATCCAACACAAAAGACAGTTCGAAATACAAGTTCAGACTACAGAACGAGGGAAAGATGTAGAGAATAAACGTAAACAATTAGTTGTAGGAAAGATTGATGAGCTGGAAAGTTGATGATAAGTTGACGTTATTTAAATAATGGTTACTCAGGCGGCGCGCCGGAGGTTGTCGTAGCTTTGGGCCTCTTCGACGTAGCCATATCTCTTTATTTCACCACATAAATAAAAGTCTATTTAAGGTCCGGTGACATTGTGGACCATGTTATGGGGCCGCCACGCCCAATTCACCTATCTTCATATTCGGTATTCAAATAATCACGCACTGCAATTAAATAGTGAGGCGGAGCACCGTCGTGTTGGAAATAAAAATTATGAACACTAGGGGTATGTTGTCCCCGAAATCTTGAATAACACCTTGTAGCATGTTCGAGTAATTACCACCCATTAATCGTCCTTCAATGAAGTACGGGCACAATTATGTTATCAGTAATTCCGGCCCAAACATTCACACTAGATCCACTTGATGATAACTATATTTTATAGCGTGTAAGTTGCATATTGCCCAGTAATGTTCGTTACGACTATTATAAAGCCCTACATGCGTAAATAGGATTTCTCAGCCGACAATTATAATAAAAACTACGTTTTGACTTTCATCATCATCACCACCATCATCATTACAGCCCTTCACAAGTCCACTGCTGAACATAGGCCTCCCCCAAGTAATGCCACAAAGCACGGTCCTGAGCCACTTGCATCCATCGACTTCCTACATGTCTTACCAGGTCGTCACTCCATCTAGTGGGGGAGTCGCCCTACACTACGCCTGCCGGTACGAGGCTGCCACTCGAGAACCTTTCTTCACCATCGGTTATCGGTTCTTCGAGCTATATGGCCGGCCCATTGCCACCTTAGCTTACTAATCTGTTGGGCTATGTCGGTCACTCTGGTTTTACTGCGGATATTCTCATTTGTGAGTCTATCACGCAGAGAAACTCCGAGCATAGCTCTCTCCATAGCTCGCTGAGCGACCTTGAGCGTCTTCATACGGCCAGCAGTGAAGGACCACGTCTCAGATCCGTAAGTCATCACTGGCTTTGACTTTCATACAAAATAATTAATTATTCTTAATTTATTTTATCATAAATGATCTATTAAATATATTTTATTACCTTTTTATATTAATAATTTTATATTGATTATAATTTTATTTATATTAATGTTATATTTTATTACCTATTTTATATTGTTTGATTTATTAGTAGGTAGCTACAATAAAAATACTTATAAAAAATATTTAAAAAATATTTTTTCTTTATGATGTATAATATGTTAAGTAAATAAATAAATAAAAATAAATATGTTTTATATCATCAGTTATGCTAACTTCTATTCACCTGATAAGAAAATGTACTTTTTTTAAATAAATTCGACTAACTACAGCTTAAAAAAGGAACTCCTTTTTAATGCGTATTTTGGGTTAAATTTCATATAGTAAGCCACTCCAACCCGCCATTGCATGTTTGGTATCTTTATCTAATTTTAGCGACGGTATTGTTTTCGAAACTTGTGTAAGTGAGACAGATATATGTTTATTTTACACTTTTTTCGACGCGCGGTAATGTGGTTCGCTTCTCTAGTTTTGTATAACTCAATGGTTAGTATTATCAATGTTTGACAGATTCATGATGTTTGTTTGAATGATTCAGTGCTTGCACACGTTGGAAATAAAATGGGTGATGTCCAGAACAATTCAGTAGTTTCCATACGAAGTACTGGCTAACTCTGAATTACCGAGCTGGATCATTGGTGCTGGCGCGGGGGTTTCGCTCGAGAAACGCGATCACTGCGTTTTCGACAGCCGTACTTATTACTGAATGACCACCTCGAGCACTTTCATGTGAGGAGTGATGAACTGTCCAAAATCTAACAGCATTTGGTTTGCTGCCAAAATTGTACTCCGATTAGGTGGTACACGTGCGTTATTTACGTGTCTTTGCAATCGCGGTAAAGACTCACTTTCGTATAATCTTTGAGCATGACTTAAGAAAATATGGTTGTATTAGCAATAGGTGTTAGTAGATAATACTAATGTTTTGTTACATATTGGTACCAACATTAACTTTATCTTATTTATAAATAGCTAGTAGCACTAATTAATCGTACTCGTAGTAGGGTACGTTATTAAAAAAATATAGTTGTAGTAGCAGTACGTACTAGTAGACAATAGTAATATCTTTGTAACAAACTGATACCAACTTTGTCTTTTTCATTTTAAACAACTAGTGGCCTGATTAACAATTTCAGTATTAAGACTTATGTAAACAACAGTTAGTCAGTAACGATGCATATATGAAAAAAAAGTCATTGGTATTTATTAACGTTGACTGAAATTTAAGTTTAAGTAAGAATTAAGTTAACAGTACTCAGTCAGCATGAACGCATTTTAAGTATGTTGATGTACGCACAGTATAACAAACAATGATGTTTTCATAAAATATACGGAAACAGAAAAAGAATAGTTCGTAATCCATTTAATTTATACTTGTAAAACAATCTGAATAGAAATGTCGAAACTAGTGATAAGCAGACGATGTACTCATGGAAGAAAAAAAAGAGCATCAATTGAACTTTAGACTAAAAAAGAAAAAGAAAACAAGGGTGCTGTAAAATAAATAACAGCAGATGAACCGAGGATAATTAAAAAAAAATCTTTAAGCATCACCTAAACTTTTCTCACTTTAAATATAACACCGCACCATTTTATACGTGGTAGAGCCATGCTGCAGTTATATTAGTAGTATAAGTAGTAGTAGAACGAATGGGTCGGCGCGACCAGGGAAGGACCACGCTCTCACAGCATACCAGCGTAAAATAGTAGCTTAACGCTCCTGTGTTTCGTATGGTGAGTGTAGAGAACCGGAGACCCTTTTAATTGGAAACGAGGCATTCCATCTTAGCCCTCACGGGTGACAACGCATCTGCATTTTGATTCGTAATCGAGGATAGATGTAGATGTCTATGGGCCGCAGCAACCACTTACCATCAGATAGACTCTGTACTCGTTTGTCACCCTATCCTATAAACAAAAATTTCATAGTATTCACGGTTCGAATATATTCGTTGCGTCACTGCTGATGAAGTGGAAAGTAATACTACCTACGAAAATTTAAAAATAGTACACTTAGTACGTAATAAGTTCACGGTCAAGTCAACAATGTCGGCTGGCCAGGTGAACGTACCTAGAATTGTAACTGAAGGGAAAGTGCGGGGGAAGCGTTTGTCTTTATCGAGTCAAAACAGCTATTAGACACCTAAATCAGTAACCGAGCGCGAGCGCCGAACGCCACCGACAGCTTCTGAATTCAACACTTCCTTACGAATGTGTAAGTGCGTATAAAATAGTAGGCGCTTCATATGACAATCAATCAAAATAATGAATTTGCATACATAGTATAGATAAACACACACGCCTTGTCACCCAGAGGGGTAGACAGAGACTACAGATTCCCATTTGGCACGATCCTGACACACCTCCCTCGCCTCCTCCATATTCATATACCTACGGATACATGCTCGTCGGTTAAGAATACTCCTAATTTGGCCCATTTTCAATATATCGCCAATTTTGTCGATAAACTCTTGCCTAGGACGTCCCTATCCGACTCTTCCATTCACTTCTGTAATATAAATTTGCTTGGTCACTCTTTCCTCATTCATTCTTTCTACATGAATAAACCACCGAAACATTCCTTTTTTAATCCTGGTCACAACATCATCTTGCAAACCACATTCTTTTTAATTTCTCACAAAATTTCTCACCCTGCCACTCAGATTTGGCCCTAACATACTCCTTAGCGACCGAATTTCTACTGCATTTATTCTACTCTCGTGCTTCTTCTGCCACACCCAACTTTCACTACCATATGTTAAAGTAGGGACTAACACAGCATTGTGAATTGCCATACGTGCCTTTCTTGACACATTCTGACTTTTCACAATAGAGTGTAAAGCCCCATTTACTTTATTTCCTCGTCGTTCTATATTCTTATCATATCTCTCATCTCTGCTGAATACTCATCTAAATATACAGACTTATAATGAATGAAACAAATGAATTTCTACACATATAAAGGATAAAAAATTTAAGTTTTTTCTTGTCTATGTTTTTCATCATTCGCTTATATTACCTATTCCAAACTACCTATAAAAATTTAGCCGGTTATTGCAAAATAACCATATACAGGTTATGTTTATTTTCCAAGTTATTCTGATTAGTTTTTGTCTCTGAGATTTTATTATATACAACAATGTATAATAAAATCTCAGACATATAAAAATTTCATTGGCGCCGGCTGGGATCTAGTCCAGTAGCTTGCATACTGGTTCCTATTTGAAAATATAGCACATTCAGTGAGACGAAGGATCTGTTACATCCTCCTCGGGCGAGTAACCACCGAAGATCAGGTGGCCTGTTGCTTTTATGTCACATTAATGTTAAAAGGTCTGGTCATTACTCTGTCGTTGGTATGGGTTCGAGTCCCGGGTCAAATCAGGTTACTGGGTTTATCTGTCAAGAAGTTCTCAGTACCAGCCCAGACTGAAGAAGTTGGCGGTGTTTCACCTTCGATTTCCGTCCCATCGGACTATGAGAGTGAGAGAACAGAGAGTGCAGCTCTGCTGGCGCACACACTGCCGAACTATAATCCTGACTAATCTGTTAGACTGGCCGGGACCTTAATCCGGTTTCCACCTTATACCATTCTGGAAGGTATTATGAAAAAGAAAAACGTTTAAAATGTTTACTAAAATTACGTTTATTATTTTTATTATTAATTATTATTAAATACGTTCCTAGGTTATCAATGTTAACTTAATGTTACCGTCACAGTCTATCAAAGCCACAGCTGAACATAGGCCTCCTACAGACAGCCTCTTAGTGAGAATACTTGGCATAGTTGGCGCGCTTGGTAACCGCAGTTTTTTTTAACTTTTTAGTTGTTAATAGAATGACGCTGCTACCCATCTCCTGGATGGTTACCATCACGCCTCTTACGGCAACCAGGGGACGATATGGGTTGTGGATATCATTACATCATCACTACACGGTAACAATGCCAACTTAACGATACTTCTTCATCTACCTGCAAAAACCTCTAACTAAAAGTCCACTGATCGACATATACCTAAATACTATACTATGTATATACATATATAAAATAATATATATATATATATATATATATATATATATATATATATATATATATATATATATATAGTCATACGTTAGATGCCATTAGCCATTATTATAGTCTATCGAATTCCACGGCCTCTCCAAAGATTGACTCATAAGGAAGATACATGCCATAGCTCACACACTATCCCCTATATTTGGTAGGCGGGTTGAAAACGGCAGTTTTTTTTAATTTTCTAGTTGTTATTAGGAATTACGAAAACACTGCTTGTTTTATGTGCCAATGGAATTAATTATTATTTTTCACGTGTTTAGTGATTAATAAGGTTGATTTCTTATTTTACTTATTACGAATTTAATATCGGGGCTGAAAAGATATTGTTATAGATATTAAATAATACAGCTAGAACTTGAAAAAACTAAAACAACTCGCAATGATCACAAACTGTAACGATTCTAGTGCATAATAGATCATAGCCATGAATTTAATGTATTATCATCGGTTTTTAATACGTTAGCAAAATATCGGATAAAATAAGACGCTCGGATGTGGATGAAAACTGATTTAAAGTAATATACATGCACATGAACCTAGTAAACGCGTATCAAATATTTTTTTTAAATATATGATTAATATAGGTACATTTCTAGACTTGGGTGACAAACGAGCACACAGTCCACCTGACGATAAATGGATGCAGTGGACCATAAATATCTATAAAAAAGCAAAGTTACAGCCTATATACGTCCCACAGCTGGGCACAGGCCTGCCCTCATTTTTGAGATGATTTTAGGGCAAGGAAGTGTCCGCCGCGCTGCCCCAATGGAGTTGGAAATATTTTTTCTTATTCCTCAGACTTGCAGGTTTCCTCACGATGTTTTCCTTCACCGCCGAGCACGTGGTAAATCAGCACTTAAAATTGCAATTAACAATTCCATTGGTGCCGGCGGGGATCGAACCCGGGTTACTCGCGTTCTGTTATATTTACAGCGAGCGTTAACCATCTGAGCTACCACGGCTTATAAATAATATCTATATTTATCCTCAATTATCATATATCAATAAATAGCATAAATATCTATATTTATCCTCAATTAAGAATCAAAATGTTAAGTCGTTGTCACGCCTGAAGACTAAGATGGACTGCTTCATTTCCAGCAATTAAGCTGCTATTTCACGCTGTTATTGTGTGAGAGCGTGGTCCTAGTCCTCTCGAGGCAACCCGTTTATGCTACAACCGTAATAATATAAAAGCGTGGCTCTACCAGATATAAATAAGGTAGAATTATATTCTAATATTGTGAAGGAATTTTGTGTGTCTGTGACATTAAAAAACATAATTTCAAAGCCATTTGAAGTCCGCCATGATGCATTGTGGCAGTGCTGTGGGCACTTCCTTGTCCTTGAACTCCCCACAAATAAGTGAAGGCCAAATAATGGCAAATCTCCCCGCCCCCCTCCATGGAGAAGTCCTATGTTCAGTAGTGAACTTCAATGTGCTGTAATGGTAACGATAACAAGATGTTAATATTAATAAATAATATAGAAGAAATCTAAATAGAAATTGATTTTTTAATCAATGTATATATATGTAAATAATATTTATTCAATTCCTGTGTTTAATTCACCACTGGTTCGTAAAATACTTCTGCCCTGGGAAAAACCGGCAAGGATCACTCAGGGGCATTTTTTGAAATAAAAACAGTTTATCTCTCGCATTGTCGCGGTTACAATTTATAATATTTAATATTTTAACAATTAAGTATTAAATATAACATACCGTGTTACAGAATTATACGTCATTTTTTCCTATTCAGAGATTATCTCATACCCTCGTTTGACCTCCCAATTAGGCTGGATTTATTTCCCCTATTAAGCTTCGTTGCTTGCTGTAAATTCCGAGATATTTTAACAAAACAAACGAGTGATGGTGTTGACCTATATTACGAATTTCATAAAATTACGAGTAAATGTCAAAGCTTTACTGAGTGAAATACAGCGGTATCAGTGCATGATTACCGAAATATTGTTTTGTGAGATTTCCTTAAATATGCAAAGTGAAGCAACATACTACTTAAATCTTACTATAGGGCACTGACTGCCACTCATTTCCGAGAGGGTTTTTATAACCATTTATTTATTTATTTAACAATTTATAAACACATAAAGTAATGTTACAATGAAAAATAAAAAGATGTTTTGTACAAAGGCACTGCTTATTTCATATTGAAATTTCTTCCGGCAGGCCTGATACTGGACAGATTCAAAGAGAAGCAGATTTAGTGTGCACTCTCATAATAAATTTTATAATATTAATATACTTAATATAAAATGAATATAATAACATATACATACATCTATACATACAGATATGCATATACCTAAATACTATACTATGTATATACATATATAAATTTATTCAAGTAAAATACATAACTTAAAAAAAGAACTGTACAAAACTGTTTACCAAATAATTTAACTTGTTACTGCCATCTTCATAATGTGTTTTAAGTGATAAGAAATTTTTCTTTTACATGTTCTACTAATTATATATATAC